>BGZK01002210.1:0-72369 GCA_005406025.1 Eumeta japonica | reverse complement strand
GTTTTCTCGAACAGCCTCTCACGGGCGCGGAAGCTTAGATGCGGAAAAACTGAACAAGAAAAGAGCCTTCCGCGCGCGCGCGCGCGGCCCAATCCCGCGGTGCGAAAACGAGCGCCGCGCGCGCTCAGCCCGCGCAGATGCTTATCCCAATAACGGCGTTATTTATTTTTCCCCGCCCGAGCTGGTCCTGCGGCGCCGCGCGCTCGCCGTTTTATGAAAATAGGCGAAGGCGGTCCGCGGCGGCGCCGACGAGCCGACGCGCGTTTGTCTCGTCTCCGGCCGCCGCCGCCGTGAATTGTAAATGACAAACTGCTCGTGCGTCGGGGATTCCTCCTTCGAGGCGCAGGAGACGCGGGAGCTGATTGGTGCGCGCCCCCCGCCCCGCGCCCTTCGCTCACCGCCAACACGATGCCTTTTCTCTGATTTTCTTTTTTATTCACGATAGACTATATTTTAGGTTGTTTCGATCTCTGTGAATTGTTCAACTTGCACAATAGATATTTATAAATGAACTTTTCGTGAGTTCATGAAGCGGTACCAACTTAATGTATCTTACGAGCTTTTCACCGATTTACAAACTTACCTAAAATCGGAGGTAACGTTAATTAATGACCGATATCGGTTTTAAATTAAAACCATATTAAAATACGTATCTACAACCTCTTTCAAATTGTTCGGGTGTGCTCTGAGCTGCACACGAACAAAATCGTTAGCAAATATTCGATTCGAGTAGTGAGAAGAAGCCGAGTGCGCGGCGCGCGCGGGGCGCAGGGGCACGCCGCTGATCTAATTAGGTCATTAGCCATAATTGCGGCGGCCAGATTGGTTTTCAGGGTGCGGCGCGGGGGCGCCGCCTCTAATGAACACTTACTCAACTCCCCGAGTACTTTTCACGTTAAACAGAAAAACGATATTGTAAAGAAGACCCCCGCAGTGGCTCTCGCCGTAAAGTGTCGCTGTCTGGCAAAGAAAAAAAGGGTGGTTTTCAAAAGGTTACATTTACTTAAATTGATACGTCTAATACGAGATCGAAATACGTAATTTGTTTCTCGCAATTATGAGTAATGATTATAGTATAACGTTGTTATGTTTGCCGTCGATATTTCTTTTGATTCTAAAACCATGAAATTCTTACTACATATATGGCAAAAAAACGCAAAGTGCAAAAGAAAGTAAGTTAGCTATCAATTTACACTTCTTGTAAATACGGTAAAAATGTAAAAAAAAACTAAAATTTTTATCAGGGTTATTTTAGGTAAAAAAGATCTTATTACAAATATAGTTTCGTAAAATATGTTACACTATATGATTGTAAGTAGTACGTCTTTTCACAAATTTTATTTACTTTTTAGACGAACTTTACCAAAAATACTATACCAACTCATCGTGCCAATGGTTTTGGAGAAATAAAATCTATACTTATATTATAAACGCGAAAGTTTGTAAAGATGGATGTTTGTTGCTCTTTCACGCAAAAACTACTGAATGGATTTCGATGACACTATACAATAATATATAGCTTACACATCAAAATAACACATAGTCTATTATTTATAAAGATATAGTGTCAATTATCCAAAATATAACGATAAGTGTCAAGTAAATAGGAAAAAAAATCTGTCATCTGCGAGCTATTCTGGCGTGCGCCGCAAAAACCGTTGGAATTACATGTATATAATGTATAATGGAAATGTTTATCTTAAATAGTCCTACAAAAAAGCCCGCGACAGCATATGTCTATCTTTGTGTGTAAGCCATTATCGCCAAAATAGTGAACCATAAATACAATAATAATTGATAATTTATTTCTAACTCACATTTGGTAGTAACAAATTGATTCTTATATCAAAATAAAGACTTTTATCGCATCTGATGCTTAAAGTTAAACTTTGTCTTTTACACAACATTATTTTGACAAGTATTTGAATAGTTATGACGATAGACAAGCGAGTGCGCGATATTATGGTGCGGTCCAGCGGCAGGGTCAGACCATAAAGGTAGCAGGCATACATTTGAGCACGCAATGTTTTCCCGGCCAACTCTATGTGGTTTGCTCACGCGTTTCTAAATCGCAAAATCTGCATGTTTATACAGACCAAAATAAATCGTTTAACATAGTTTATAGAGTATATTGCAGTAGCCACCTATAACTTTGCATTACCATCATCATATACTTTCGTACCTATCTATCCTTACAAACTATAGTGTTTATAATATCTATAATACATTAATGAGATCATCATAAAAATACTTAGTTCCAATTTACATACATTACACTATATAATTGTTCGAACACTTATAACTGGAGAATAGCTGGACCGATTTTCATTTTTAATTTGTTGGATTTGTCTCCGTCCCGAATAGCAAAATAATAGAAAAACATTGGAAAATTTACAAAAAAATAAAACGCTTTCTCTCATCATTATCACAATTTCCAATCACCACACGGGTGAAATCACGGGGCGCAGCTAGTTTTTAAATATATTATTAGAAATGCCTTATGGGCGTCCCTAATAAATTGACTGCCAAGTTTGTAGAGAGAGGCTTTGTCAAGAGTATAAATACTATATTGATCACAAACGGCTGATTCAACGACTAATTACTTAAAAAGTTAATCTATAGAAGGAAGGTATTTTGCCTACATACTTGAAAATAGACATAAGATTATATGTGTTCATATGCCTTATATATAAAAAAAAAACATTTATCTTTAATATCTTAAAACATCAAGATATGTTAAAATTCCTTATTATTAATATTTATATCTGTATGAATTATATGACGCGAGTTGCAGGCGTCAGTGACTTAATTGAGTGGTATGAAAGTAATGAATATCAGCAAGACTAAGGTCATAATACTTGAAAGAAGCGAAAACATGGTTCAATGCTATATACATATCTAGAGAAGGTGAAACAGGTGAGTAGTCTGTATACAAGTGATGGTAAATTTGATAGAGATATTGATAGTAGAGTCAATACGAAAAATAAATCGAATGAGGCCTTGTCTGCAATTATAAATAATAAAAGTGTCTCACGACAAGCGCGTTTGGCTATCCACAATAGGGTCCTGATCATGGAAAAAAAACCGCAACTTTTATAAGTTCGCCCTAGAGCGATCTTATAAAAGTTACGGTTTTTTTTCATCTCGTATGTGGTATTAAGAAAATCGATTTAAATTTGTAATAATACAAAATAATACTCATTAATAATGTACATAAATTGTATATTTCTAAAAAATATATTATTTAAATCAATTAGGCGAAATATTCGATACCTAATTAACTATAATTGTGGAGTGTTAAATATAAAAACTGATCAAATATTGTTGCGGGTTGCATTGCTAGTTAGGGGTAAATAGTTATAATTCATACGGAAAGAAATGAAGTATAACGGCCTATGATTAATAACTTCACAGTGTGACGACAGCGACGTCCACCGCCGCTCAAATCCCTTCAGCGGTCATTCCGGGACGACGGTGTCGCTCGCTTCGATGCCGGGCGGCCGGTGCTCCACGGCAGCCGGCGGGCGGGGGCGCTCGCGTCGCCGCCGCAGCTCGTCGCGGAGCACCTCCACGTGCTCGTAGTGGTCAACGGCCGAGTCCAGCAGGTCGAGGCAGGCGTGCGCCGCCGAGCTCAGTCGTTCCTTTTCCTCTTGTGTGCTCCTATCTGACATTTCACAGGCCGCCAGAGCTGTTTCCACCATGTCGTCTAACCTGCAATAGTAAAATTAATAAAATTGATTAACAACCTATTTTCCTTTTTAAGGATTGAATTTATAAATAATATATATAGTGATTCGCCCCTATGAGTTTGATAGCGACTCGTTCGAGAAACAAACAGGTGAAAAGGCGGCGTGCGCGCAGGCCTGTTATACTTTTGGATGTTAAACGAAAAATTCGAAGTGTAGACTATTCTTTCTGGAGTTTCAATATGAAGCTAACTAATTTCTCATTATTTTCTATATTATCCACATTAACGTCTGCCAGTATATACGTGCGACGTACGCTCAAGCACAGGGGTAGTACATCGAATTATTGTTCTGAGAACGAGCTTTCTAACTTGTGATTAGTTTCTGTTGCATCAGACCGCGTTCAACATTTAAATGCTAATCAAGTGTGTCGTAAAGTTAACGCAATGGTTTTTCATAATTTAAGAAACAGTGTGTAGTGTATTCAGTTCCCAGCACCAGAAGAAACATCACCTCCTTTTCACACTAAGTACAACGGTAATTTTATGAAAACTAAGCCTATCAGAGATATGTCATTTTCTGAGGTGAATTTCGTAGCAAGAAAGACAAATAAAGATAATTTAACATTTCATCTAACGACATTCTAGTCCTGTATCAGCTGGTGAGTTTTCGTACTTACATCATAGAATTAGGTTATTGAATAGTACACTAACGACTACCTGTGGCTTTGTCTGAATGCAGATATATAAAATAATTCCTATTTCCTACAACAGCCTCCATCGTTCATAATCGGGTCTATTCCTAATTACGGTCGTAATCTTGATTTTGGACATGACCGTGACTATGATTTCGGTCTCAACTACATTTCCAATCCCAATTTTGATACTGATCTGAATTTTAATGTCAATTTTAGTTTATTCATGAAAACGAAAGCCACATTTATCTTATGCCCAAATTTAATTCCGATATCATTTGTGCATCCAAGTTCGATCTCGAATTCATCCTTTCAATTCAATTCAAACTCTACCTACAAAAACTTGTAGACTTTTAAGAAAAACGCTAACTTTACAATGTTATGACATGTCACTTTTCGAAACGGTATTGTAAAAAATTCTGTATAAAATAAAAACTGTGAATAAAACTCTTAGGAAAAGGATTTATCATTTCATAAAAATAATAACACCTTTCCGTATACTTATATTCAAATTTAATGACATATATATAAGATTTTACTTTAACTAGAAAATTTTCATATGTTATAAAAAATACCGTAACGTAAATTGAAAACGGTTACCTTCGACGTCGCAACTCCAATAACAGACAGAACAATAGTACACCGATGGCTACAAGTGTGGCGTACAGCTGTATCCACGACACCTGGTAGGAGATGGCGTGCAGGCGCGTCACGCGCAGCTTGGGCAGCGCCCCCCACACGGAGAGACCGGGCACCAGCAGCGTCAGGGGCAGCACGAACGCCCCTAACGCCGGGAGGACTACAGACAAGTCTATACTTCTCCGTTGAATGTTAACCAAAGACAACATGTTTACTGCTGTGGATTTCGTTAATTTTTGAACACATTCCAAAGTATTTGTATTAGATATCTAACGATTATTTAGTGTGTTTAAAAATAATTGCGATTCCAATAATTTATGAAAGATACAGGAATATTTGACAAATACATCAAATGTCATTTATACGTTTACTCTTGCTTTATATAAGTCAAAATGTGAAAATGTAGCCAATAAAGACATAAATACCAGTAGTACCTCGTAGGAAAAATTAAAAATTTAAGAAGTCACGAAAAATGAATAATAAATTTAAAATACTAAATTATCGAGTATTATAAATTAGTCCGTAATTAATGTGTTTTTTAACGTTATTTTTTGTACTTGATAATTTCAATATTATTATATAATTAGCATTATGAAAATCGGCTGAATACACGTCGTATCCGCGGACCCATAATTGCTTACCTTAGACGTGGGAAAGAAATATAATAACTAAAATATAACGAGCACAAACGTCGTGTGATAAATATGTAAATGTTAATACAGACATGACACACACTGTCTCTCTTTACGGCACTATCGAGCATTAAACATAGACCGACCGCAAAGTTTACTAGCGTCTTACGCCAACACCATCTGAAATAGTTTGCTCGAACCGAAGCGAGTTTACGATCGCTGCAGCATCATCTATCTGCATATGCATCGAATCTAGGTTTGCTTACTTTCCATGATTATCAGTCATTTTCATTGTTGTTAGCGATATTTTCATTATCTTCGAGGAGTAGCATCACCATAACTTGTACACATAATCTCAATAGACTTCCTCTAGTCATTTGCGAGACTGCCCGTACCAGACGTATGGGCAAACGACACCCTTCCGTTCCCGTACCCTTTCGATCCTACGGAACCCCTAAAACCGTACGGCGGGCCGGCGCTCGCCGGCGGGCGGGCGGCGCCGCGTCAGCCACTTGCGCGCATATCAATTTCGGCTAGGTACACACAATAAAATCGGACGGTCTCCGGAGAGGGCTTAAACGGTTCGCCGTTTTGTCTCGGATCCCAGCTGCGTAATGACCGGGGGCAGGAAAAAATTGTCAGCAAGAAAACGCGAGGGTGGCCGGTTTATGCGCGCGCGCGGCAGCTGGCGGCGCGGCGGCGCGCCCACCTCGCCGGCCGCGCGTTTTATTTATCGAAAATATAAAGAGGTTTGCAGAAGGCCCTCGTAGATGAGAGATGGACGATCCGTAGCGACCGCTGCCGCAGCTCGCCTGACCGGAGCACGAGAATTAGAAATCTGAAACTCACTGTCGAGTGCCTACCGGACGTGTATTCCATCATAACATATTATTTAGATCGATTGACTATATGAAAAATCTACAGTCATGATTTTCCATGATTGTAGATTGTAGACCATAACGTCGGTTGGAGGTTGACAATTTATAAATAATTTTGGACAGTACAAATCTTAACATTTCAATTGGGTATTAGCAACACTGCTCATTATCTCTATTAGTGCGCTATTTGTTGCTTGTGTGATTTCATGTTATTTAAAAAACTACATTTATTGGTTATTTTAAATAAGTAATATATTAGCATACATAATAATTCGAATTCTAAACAGTATTAAAATTTTCAACTGAAATACTTAGTACTTTCCTTGCTTAAAGCATTTATGAGTTGACTCATTTTAATATTTAGCTATAAATAATTTTTAAAAATAGAGACATTTTTTTTAGGGTTCCGAGCTAAAATGTCAAAACAGAACCCGTATTATTTGTCATATCCGCCCGTCCGTCCGTATGTCACAGGCATTTTTATTCAAAAACTACATGACGTATATTGATGAAATATATAGTGTAGGGGGTCTTGTATAAGCCACTACTTAGTTTGGTAGTTAAATGACAAAAATAAATGTTTCTAGAGAGGGCATTCCATATATGTAACATAAGATTAAAAAAATTTTCGGCAACATCAATAATTATGTAACACATATTTTGACAGTTATTTTAAAACATTTTAAGGTTTTTGATCAATTTTTCAGATTACATGAATAATTCCAAAATAATCGCTCCGAAAGTAGTATCCCCCTTTTATTTTCTAAACAATATGAAAAAAATAGCGAAAATAATGCTCAAGGTAAATTATTTTAAATATGTTTGCATATACTGCTTTTGATTTATTGCCGAAAAACTGTGCTTCTCAACAAAAGAACGTAAGTGTCATGAAGATACGCTCTTTTGCAAATGCTCTTTACGTTACACTAGTTTAATAGTAATAGTCGACATGCCTACTTTCTAGTTATAGGCGACTGAAGTGCTTATAACTATTCTGTGCCGGAAACATGAAAAAATACTTTTTTCATCTGCAGTGAATTTCTTTGTAATAATTACTTCGGAACCCTACAATGAGCGTGGTCCGAAATATTCTTGACCAGTTTTTTTTAATCGCCCTCAATTAAATTGATATGCGAAAACCCCTTTTGTGAATCGTATTAAGTAGCAAAAATACCTCAACAAGACAGCATATAATTCACGCCACTTTCTATGCAATTAGAATAAAAAATGAAACAAACAGTGCGTGCTTTTTGAAGTTCGAAAGCAAAGAAAGGGAAATAGTACAAAAAGGGATGACGGAAGGTATTTTTCTGAATTCGTAGAATTTGTGACAGCTTACGCTGTGTATAATGATCCAAGTTTTGTATCTATTGTTATTGCTTCTATTGGTCCGACAATCAGGCAAATGAAAACAATTAAGGTGTGTCAAAACACCAAAATATTGTAATTACCAATTTATAGAACGTTATACATTACTTAATTTGTTAAAATTATCCTTATTCCTAAAAGTTAGTTATAACTGTCCTATAATATAGCTTAAGTACCTTTAAAACATATTATATCCCATCAAAAATTAGCGACTTCTAATCTTCATAGAGTGTTTATGGTCGATTCCGCTTATAATGTCATATTTAATTGGCGACAAAGTATACGATAAGTTACATACGAACTTGCTATCTTTCTATTCAATTTCTATGTATAGGTAGTTGATTTTTTTCGATGGTAATGAACACAAACTTCGATACTCATGTGCATGATTTTTACATATATTAACCGATTGTTATACACAAGTTGTTTTGACTGACGTACTTCTCTAGCAATTGAAAAATTCAACAATTTGAAAAACAAAATAAGAAATACATGTATTATGGGCGTATAAAATACAAACGCACGTTGCAAAAAGAGGTGGCTTCGTGATAGAACAGTCAACTTTCAACCCAAAGGTCACGAGTTCAATGCCGGGTGTGGACCAATGGTTTTTCTAAACTTGACTACATTCGTTTATTCAACTATATCACCCATTATCGTTAAAGAAAACATGTGCAAACCCACACTTTTGAGGGTAGGTGAAAACTTACACCTGTTCTATGTGAAATCTGTTATTGTTGGCTTCTAAACTAACTTTTGATGAAAAAAAATTATTTTGACTCGTATGCTTTCTATATACATATATATACGAGTAATATATGTATATACATATTATTCGTGGCTTAATCGACGTTTATTTACTGAATGTTAACAGAATGCAAGTAGGCAAACTTCGAAGTCTACTACTTGACAGTCGCCACTTATTATATATATCGCCACGTACTTCATATACCTAAACGTGCCACGTACGTATATAGGTTTACACTGGAGATGATGAAATCTACGGGTCATTATTGATAAGCCAATAGACATGATCTCCTTTGTGAGTGATCAAATTCACTTTTACACAGACTAAATTTTATAAAGTCCAATTTGCAAAGTAATTTGTTGCGTAATCTTATAGTTATTTTTATTAAAATTGTGTAATAATAGGATATGACTATTAAATTTAAAAAAAAGTCATTCTCATGGACAAGGTCTTTGCGGTGCAGTTTCCTGAGTTTAAGTGACGTGTTTTTTAACAGAAAAATAGAATATTTCTAGACGAGGGTAAGTGAAGTCGTCGAACACGCGACTCGATTATCAAAAGTGATTTGAGACCCGGCGCGGGCCACACGAGGCCGCATCGCGCGCCCTCCGCACGGCATTATACTTAAACCCACTTAAGATATTGCCCTTTCTGCTTTTTATAGCTTTATAGCCATTGAAGCGATAAACGTATACACATTTATATACACAAATTCAATCATTCAATTTCAACTTAACTTCAAGTTATTACGACTTTAATTATTTCTATACCATGAGCCATTGAAATAATGCAAGTCAAAGTCTGCATTTCGAAATGAATACACTTTTGTTAACTAATGCTCATATTTCTATATAAAGGATTTTTTTGTTTAAGTTTTTCATTGTAATGTTTTATCCTGGACAAAATGTAGACAAAATTAATGGTATCGTTTGAGGTACGCATTTCGTGTTTGAATATTTTTTCTAAAATTTTTTATGACAATGTTATTGTAAAAACTATCTAATCATTCCGATTTTCTAAATAAGTTGTAACGTCTATATTTCATTGACATTTCAAAGTGCCTGAACGTGCACAACGTCTGATTACTTCTTGTAATTGACCACGCGTCGTGACAAGCTGCAAATATTGGTGCATTGTTTTACTTTTATTGATAAACCAATTATGAGCAATGGAGGCCGAGCGGTCAGCGGACTGGTTCAAACCAAAATGCACAGTACAACGCACGAAACTCTGCCGCTCTGAATTGCCTACTAATCACGTAGTGCGCAGGTTTAGCAATCCAATCACTTCCTTCTCCTCCCCTGCGACTCTATTTTACGCCATTGCAACGCTTTCATGACGAACGTCACAGTGGCAGAGTTTAGTGCTTTGTACGGTATATAACGAGTGTATCGAAAACAAACGCAATGAGTCCCGACTGACGCGAACCGACCAATGAGATTTTCTACTTAAGTCCAAACAGGACAATAGTTTGTCCCGTGCCTCGTCGAGCACACTGAGCTGTGTTTCTCTATATGTTAACGCATTGGTAACGGGCGTTTGCAATCTCCATCCGTAATGGACCAGCTTGTGGAGAGCTAAAGGCATCTCAAACTGAAATAAGATACGAGAAAATCTGTTTCTGCATTGAGACTATAAAATGTGTGGTCAAAGAATAATAATTGAATTGTAAATGTGTACATAAATATACATATATGCATTTATTATTTATGTATCCATAAATAAATAAAATATGTATACATAAAGATATAATTACCAATTATTAATTGATATCAATTTTTTCTGATTGTATTTTTTTGGGACAAAATTGTCTAATTGAAATAAGGAAAAAATATAGTATCAGACGAACCTTTTTTGGATAGAGTCAAAAGGAAATAAATAGACAGAAAATGTTCAAAAATAATTGCTTTATTACGAAATGCTTGATTAACACTATTGGTATATGGGACTCAAACAAAACCATTTAATTGCTATTTTAACTACGAACATTTATTTTGTTGTTCCATTTAACAATTCATTATTCTTGCACGATACCGAGTCGTAGTATACAAAATAGTATTTTTTTAAATTGCATTAATATTTCAAAAACGATCAAACCAAAGTTGAAGCAAGAAGTTTTTAGAAATGATCTTTATCTTATAAGGAATCGTTTATACACATGTACATTTAAAAGTTCTCCATACGAACCAATCAAAAAAGAAATTTTTGTAGTAAATAAACCATGTCGGCTCTTTCTACTTCGGCGTTTGCGCCGAAAGAAGATTGCCCGCGAACATATCCGCCGATGGGACATTCCGCGCATTGCGTCGCCGCTATTACAAACGCGCAGGCGATTAGCCCTGCGCCCCTCTCGGCCGCCGAACGTATAGGCCCATTACACATAGTAATTGGCCCCGAATTAATTCACCATTTATGAAGGGCAAATTGTTTTGTTGAGTGAGTCCCCGATCAATTTTGTAAATTGAACGCCGCGTTACGGCCGGCCGACGCGATGGCGGCGCGGCTGTCGCTCTTGCGGCGACGTATCGGGCGCTCGCCGCTCGTCGGCTATGCGTGCTCGCCGAACTACACCGGCATTGAAATCATATTCAAAGTTTTAACTCTTAACAGGCTCCTGACTTCATATCGCGTTTTCCTTCCAGCACAGGCTGTTTCGTTCTTGTTTTCTGCTTGTTAAGGATTTGCTTACAATAAACGGATTTTGATTAATAAAATCTTAGAGTACTGTACACACACACACAGTCGTGCGCGCGAGTATCATCGTAAAATGATCGAAATGATTTCCTAGGACTTCACAAAGGAAAAAACTTGATACGTCGAGTTAATAAAAATTTTAAGTTCCATCCATATCTTCGCGCATGGAGTTCGAGCCAAGTGTTTTGTTCCAAGCGAAGGCGTTGAGGGATTCCTTTTAAAAGAAACTATCCTAACAGCCTTTGCATCGAGGAAAGTGTTTAACCTATATGTGGGCAACAACCGGCCCACTGTGGTTTGATCCGGCCCGCGGGACATTTTGAAAACCCAATTAAAATATTACACGACTTACTCAGACTCACGAAATCAAGCGAGCGAGCAAGCCGAGTGACGGCGATCATCAAAGTGTGAGACGGCAAACATTAAAGCCTTTGAGGTTTGCCGTTTCACTGGCAGCGCAATAAAAGAATATTGCTTCTTAATTGTTCCACACGATTCTAGATCATTCTTTCACTTTGCCTGAATATAAGCAGGTGGATAGCCCGAACTTTAGTTCAGTTCTATTTGAGCTACAGGGGTGATAACTTCGACAAGCGATATCCTAGCGAACTGCCAGTGCCGTCAATTTGCTTTGTGACCTTGTGACCATTTTGAGTGCTTATTAATTATATTTTGTTTGTAAGTTTATCGAACGAAAAGTAAACGAAAATGATGCCTGGTGGAAAGAAACAAAAGTAGATGCAGAGGGTCGCCGATTTCAACAAAATGAACTGAAGAATTATTTTTTATGTTGCACAATGGTAAGCCTATTTGTTTGCTATGTAATGAATCCATTTCAGTGATGAAAGAATTCAATATAAAGAGGCATTACTCAACTAAGCATTCTATGCTGCACTCACTGACAGGACAAATAAGAAAAGACAAATTCCACAACCTTATCACAAATTTGAAAAAACAACAGCAAATGTTTCATAAACAAAGAACACAACTTGATAATGTTGTGAAAGCTAGTTTTATAGTAAGTTCTAAATTAACAAAGTCATTAAAACCATTTGCCGAAGGACAATTTATCAAGGAGAGTATGTTTTGTGTCAGGACACAAAATTTTTTAAAATTAAAACTATTTTTTTCAAATTAATTTTTGTTATCAGGATAACAAAAATTAATTTGAAAAAAATAGTCTGTCAAGAACTATTATCCGACGTATAGAAATGATGGCTAATAACATAAAAACAACATTTACTGACCATATGGCTGGTTTTGAATCATTTTCCATAACATTAGACGAAAACACTGATTTGTCTGACACAGCTCAACTGGCTATATTTATTCGAGATTTTGATAAAGAGTTCACTGTTACTTAGGAATTGCTTGCTTTACAGTCGCTAAAAGGAACCACTACAGGAGAGGACATTTTTATTGCAGTTCAAAAGGTATTCTGACTTGCCATAGTCAAAATTAGTTGGAGTATGGACAGATGATGTACCTGCTTACGTAAACGTTTCATCGGAATTTTGAATGAAAAGCAACTGAATTAAATGCGCAAAAGATAATTTGATAGCCCTTCATTGCATTATTCACCGACAAACTTGTGGTCTAAGTCAATTCGACTTCAGAATGTCATGAATGTGGTTGTAAAACCATCAATTTTATTCGATCCCAAGGGCTTAACCATCGTCAGCTTAAGGCGTTTTTGGATGAAATATCAGCCGAATATGACGACATAACTTATTATTGTGAAGTCATAAGGCTAAGCAAAAGAAAAATACTGAAACGGTTTTACGAGCTTAGAATGAGATAGCAGATTTTATACAAATAAAGAATACACCATTATCTGAATTGAGTGACCCAAAATGGATATGTGACTTAGCATTTCTGGTCCACCTTACAGGCTATTTGAATTATTTAAATTTGAAACTTCAAAAACAAGGACAGTTAGTAAATGATTCGTACAACCATCAGAACAAAATCCGTTTGTGGGAGGCACAGATGCTGTCTGGTAACAGTTACCATTTTACCAGGCTCTCTGCGTATGAAAATATTGCTTATGATCAATACGCTGAAGAACTCAAGTTACTGTCGCGGCTATTTTCGAACGGATTTTGCGCTTTCAAAACCATGGAAGACTGTTTAAATTTATTTGCTACTCCAACAAAAAGTAATGTATAAAATGCTCCAATGCACTTGCAAATGAAATCGATCGAGATTCAAGAAAACTCACTCCTAAAATCTAAATTTGAAGACGTGGAGTTGTGCGTTTTCTACAAAAAATACCTGGAAGACGACCATTTTCCGCAGCTTAGAAAATTTGCAAGAAGATTAATTAGTGCTTTTGGCAGTACTTACAAATGCAAACAGTTCTTTTTAATGATGAAAGTTAATAAATCAAAATATCGTACAAGGCTGAATGATGACAATTTGGAAAATTCTTTAGTCTTTGTATCAGTGGAATTAATCCGACCGTCGATGGATTGGTTTCCCAAATTCAAGCTTAAGTGTTTAATTAATTTCGGTGTCGCTATTTAACTTTCTTAGTTTGTAGTAATTTCAAATTTCATGATTTAATTATAATGTTGTACCTATTTTTTTATTTCATTTTGTTATTTTATTAAATAGTTTTATAATAACATTGTTGTATTATTTCATGTCTATATATTATTTCATGTATGTCTATTGCTAAAAAATATGAACACTAAAATGCACTCCTTTTGAACGCGGCCCGCGAACGTATTTGCACACTAAAGTTTGGGCCACAACATGTCAAAGGTTGCCCATACCTGGTTTAATCTATCAAACCCGTTAAGCCAACGCCTCCAGATTTCTACATTTGACTTATTTAAAGCTTGGGAACTAATCAAAAGTTTAGAGATGAATTTGTAAAAACGATTAGAACATTTTAAATGATCAAATTGTCGTTAATTAAAATCTTTCATATCACTCAAATGTCGATCGAGATTTGCTGTCGAAAGAACTAGAACTATTTGTAAAAGCTTTGAGGAACTGTCGTTAGGATGGACACGTTCCACTTCGACAGCTAGGTACGATTGGCTCAGATTTCCAGAGTAAAGAGAAAGACGACGAACATAACAAATATGTAAGTTTTAAACCAGATTGCAAAGGACACCACTTACTTTCCGCAAAGCGGGGTCGGACGGACGTCTAACAAAGTTGCATGCTATGTAGGTATAAACTTTTAGCGCAATATGCATGCATCTTAGGACTTATTCTAACTATATATCGCTTGTTGTGTAATCTTCACGATTTCAAATTAAAAGGAAAAAAAGTCAGTCGTTGAAAAAATAAATGTTGATAACGATGATTTAAATAAAACGGAATAAAGTAACTCATTGGTAAATTTTTTATTGTAATAATTCATTTTATTTTATTTTTTTTTCCTATCTATACCAGCTGGTCTAGTGGTAAATTGACGCAGCGCTGGAGTAGCGCTCGTTACGAACCGTTTCGAAAATTCGTGCGCTCGCTGACAGTTCTAACGATTGTTAAATGGTTTCGCGAAAGTTTTCGCAGTGGTTCTCGTGACACACTTCGCACGGTACATTTCGTATGGAGGTCTGTCAAAATGGTACTGTGGCTAATTTATTACGATCGCTGAACTGTCAAAGTTCGCCACTATTTAAAACAGTATTTTTAGTCACATTACTATTGTAAAGTTGTTATAATGTCATGCATCTTTCTGCAAATTTCTTAATATTGCCTTCAAATATTATTCACTTAATATTGCACGTTATATTAATTAAAAACTCGGAAAACTAACATTTCATAACGTTTAGTCTAATTTAATATTATTTACCATACAAAATTATTTTATTAGAAAGATTATAAATTACATCTTCATCAACAGGAATCAAATGAACTTATTTTTAGGTATTTCAAAAACTTTAAAGTTACTATTAGTATTTCCATAAAACTTTACCCTTTTACATAATATAGGTTATAACACTATATACAGATTAATAAACACAAATTAATAACACCAATAAAAGTTTAATTTATTGTGTATTGTTTATATAATTTAAAAAGTGTGTCTTAACAAAATTACAGAGGATTGCACCGTAAAACGAAAACACCGATAATATTAATAGCATTCTGAGGAAAAGCGACCTTATGTCATAAATCCGTAAGATGTTAATTAAAATTGAAAACTCCACGCCATTTTGAAAAAGTTTTAAAAACACAATCGTACAGAAAAGGTTTCCAAATGGCGCTGTCAAAGTAGAAGCGTAGTACCGACTTGAAGCAAAGCAATTTCTGCACTACTTCCGCCCTATCGCGTTTTCACAACCAATCGATTATTGTTTCATTTTAGCCGTAGTAGACCAGCTGATATATAGTATATACTAATATACAATAATATAATGAAGACACATTTGACAGTTGTCCAGTTGGCTTGGTCGGCTAGTATAGTCGGATTTCAAAAGTTATGTGGAACTTACAGTTAATAACAAAGAAGACATATTTAAAAAATTATCACCCCTCTACTTTGCCTTCGTGTTAATGCAAATTGGATCAACCCTTTTTAAGAGTTCATACAAGTAAGTATTTGCCACAATGCATATTTGCGTTTTCCGAGTTTCTAAACGCCTGATAAAAATGGGTACTTCGAAACACAAAAACGATTGATTTTCGTTGGTTTGACGGAGAACGTATACCGCAAATAGCATGCAATGATACTGTTTGTGAAAAACACGAAAATACCTATGAAAATATCAAAGCAGGTAAGTTTATTATAAACATTTTTTGTAATTGCAATTTTAATTTAATTATTTATTCAATATTCTTATATGCTTTACTATTCATAAACAAATTCAGAAGAATCAAAGAGTAGATGAGTACTCGAGCCGTAATGAGAAAGATACGAGATACAATAATACACTACTTCAATACGTAACGGAGTATTGGAATTTGTTAATGCTACCATATTCCTGAGAATTACTTTAGATAACGCGCTTCAATGGGGTCCATAAATCAGTAAGTTGGTACAAAGGCTTAGTTCTGCCGCCTATGCAGTAAAAAAATACGAATTTCATCAGCCATTAAAACTGCTAGATTAGTTAATTTGGGCTGTTTCCACATCTCCTTGTCGTATGGCATCTTGCTCTGGGGACATGCCGCGGACATTCATAGAATTTTTGTGCTGCAGAAGCGGGCCATTCGTGCGATTTGCCAGCTCACACTTTAAAAAATAAGTTCAAGGAAATTGCGAACTTACTACTCTGGCATCTCAATTTATGCTTATATGAAAATTTATTATATGTCAAAAATATTTTTGAAATGCTTAAAAGAAATAGTGATCGATATAAATTCAATACCAGAAATAAAAATAAACTGTATTCACATGTTAGTGGACAATGCAAGAATACATATTTATTTAGAGGGCTCTTGCGCGTTCTATATATCCCTTTGAATATACGAAATTTATCTTTATGTAAATTTGAGAGTATTATTAAACAATCTTTCAACAAAAAAATTATACAGTTTCCGAATATTTAGAAAGCAAATATACATAAACGGCATAAACGGCTCGACTTCTTACCAACCTGGTTTGTTCATCAATGATTTTGTATTTGTTTTGACTATACAGGATGATCTTATAAAAGCTACTCTTAGGTTTTTTCTCGTTCTTCTTGAGGTAAAACTACCTTCAAACGAGTGGTAAAGTGTAAATTCCTAAAAAATTATGACATATATCAAGTGTTATTTTATAACCTATAAATAGCTTTTGAATTTAAATTTGTAGAAATAAATTCTGATGTTAAATATGGAAAATTACTATGTATAAAATATTTTTTATTAATACTATATTAGTTTTCCTTCACAATTCACTATATTTGTGATAGTTAATAATAATTAAAGTAACCGGAAGGTAGATAAAAAAATATCTCATTTGCTGAGTTATATTGAACAACAAGAAATATATTAGGTCAGAGGAATTTTTTTTTTGTATTTTATAAAGAAACTTGTAAAAAATGCACTAAAATCTCTTTGGTTCTGTTATTGTATCTAGCTAGTTTTGATACTAGAAAATAAAAAATAAAAATAAAAAAATGGTGTCCCGCCATTACTCAATTGTTTTTTGTTCACCAAAATGAGTAATTCGATCTAACGTAGAAATTCGATACATTTTGAAGTATTATTACAAAAAATGGAAAAAAGAAATACAAGCCGTAAAAAAAATTGTGACGTTTGTGGACCTAATGCAGTATCGGTAAGAGTAAAACAAAACTGATTCAATCGTTTTCAATCCTGTAATTTTGATGTCAAAGATAAACCTCCTTCTGGTCGACCTATTACGAATAAAGTTGAAACCATTTTGGAAAAAGTAGAGTAAGATCGGCTTATTAATTCTTACGACATAACTGAAGAACTAGGGATTGACCAGAAAGCAGTTTTGACACATTTGAGAAAAGTTGGATGTACAAAAAAGCTCGATACTGAGGACCCACACGGGTTAATTTCAAGAAGTCTAATGAATCGTGTACTCGTTTGCGATTTTATTTGCGATTGAAACGTAATGAAACCGAAACAGTTTTGAAAAGGTTGATCACTGGTGATGCAAATTAAAAATATCTTTATTTCTTAGGTTACAAAATAACATTTAAAGTACGTCATGATTTTTTGCGAATTTACACTTTATCGCTCGTTCAGAAGGCAGTTTTTCCTCAAGAAAAACGAGCTTTTACTGAGTGATTGTTTAATAACACTCTTAAATTTATGTAGGGTAAATCTTGTATATCTACAGGAACCTTATTGAACATGCGCACACAGAGCCCTCTAAATGAATTTTGACTTTACTTAGTCGACTAACACGTGAAATCAGTTTATTTTTATTTCTGGTATTGAGTTTATGTCGACTACTATTTCTTTTAAACATTTCTAAATATTTTTACATATAATAAATTTTCATAGATGAATTGAGATGCCAGGGTTAATATTTCAAAGTGTGTTACCTACGACACGAGCGTGGAAAACGATCATGGTCCAAAGATAAGCTAGCTCCAAGATAAATAGCGAATCCCGGATTGACTCGAAATAAGTTGATGCTATGCGTGTAGTGGGATTAGAAAGGCATTATTCATTATGATCTTTCATCGCCGGGTAAGACCATCAGTTTGCATCTCTACTGCCAACAGCTGATGAGACTCAAGCAAGGAGAGAAAAAACGGCCGGAACTGATCAACAGAAAGGGTGTAGTTTTTTCATCGTGATAGACCACACACATCCCAAGTAACAAAATGTGGTTTTGTAGTGGTTCCGGAGCCAGGTCTATAACAAGCTAGTAAAAGTTTATAACCACGGAAAAGGGCCCATTTTATAAGCGTATTTTTGCTAATAAAACACTCATAATAGATTTGACGAGCACCACTTAGACCAATAATACACTTATAGTTGGACTACGCAGAACTATCTGCTCCCGCGAAGCCAACTATAAGCATCTAATAGAACCAGACACCACGACTTATGCCCATAATACACTTATAGTTAGACTCCGGAGAACCATTTGCTCCCGCGACGCTCCCTATAAGCATTTAATAGAACCAGGCAAGCTTGTAACGTACACCGCGCTTCTGTTACTTTCCTGTTTTGTAATGTTGTGCGGTTGAGAAGAAAAATAAAAGGTAATTTAATCTATTTTATATAAAACGTATTAACAAGTATTTGGCACGTTATATTACACGTGCATACACGTTTGCACCGCAACCGCGTAAGTATTTTCGGTGAAGTATATTGTGTTTTACATCTCAATTTTCGTTCGCCTTTTGAACACGGCGTATTTACTAAATTGTGTTTAAAAATAATGTTAGTCCCAACGGCATTGTCACGCCATATTATGACGAATTAGGGTTCCGCATACAATGTCTTATGCTTAATTATAATAGCTAAGAGTTTATTATTTTTATGTTTTAGTTGTGACTTTATAATGTATGTTGATGAAAATTTCATCAACAAAATATGTTGATGAAATTTGTCGGCGTGTGTTCTAAAGATTTGGGCAAAGGCGGCATAAATGCTTACTATTTGGTCGGTTCTTTGTTTGAAAGAAATTTCTAAAGTAAAGTACGTGGACTGGTTTTTCTAAGAAAGAAGCAGTAAAAATATGTTTTAAAGCGTTTACGAGAACGATTTCTCTTTTTTGATATTATCCTTACAACAGATGAAAGTTTTACAAAAGTGGACTGCGATAATTTTTTTAAAACCATTTTGAAAAATGCTCATAAACGCAGCGAAAGCAATCAGAGGATGTCGGCTCCAAAAGTTAGAGTAGTAAAGAAAAAAGCAACAGCAAAAACTCATCCAATAGATATGCCAATTGAAAACGTTAACGGAGAGGGCTCCGGTCAAAACAATGTTGAGGCTCCTGATCAAAATAATGAAGAGAGATCTGACCAAAACAGTGTTGAGATTCTCTATCAAAATAATAAGGAGAGGCCTGATAAAAAGGCCAAGGGATTCCCGGGTAATTGCGTACGTAGTTAATGTGTTCATATGCGCTGAACCTTTAATTTTTACCTATATTTGGTACCTCGATTCATTTTTTGTTACTGATTTTTGAATAATCCTAGATTAGGTGGGAATATTTATTGATGGTGGTATTAGTTGTTTCGTAGTTTTTATTTTATTTTCTAAGTTTATTTTAAAGTTGTTTGGTAACTAAGATTTGTTGGTTGAATAGACGAACACCTATTTAACTAAACGTGAAAAAAGTGATTTTGTATGTACCTATACAACAAAATTTTGTATTGTAGTTAAACAGGTGTCAGGTTTTCCATCACCAGCGTAGATACCTATGAAAAAAGCAAACATTTTTATCTAAGATTTTCATGATTTTGTCTACGAAGCTGACTCAAAAGGTACTTACTTACCTATGACAAAAGGCGGCAGTGGAATTTCAGATACTGAACATAAAATGGGCCAAAACTGGTATTTAGAACTTTTAAACACTTGAAGGCCATTAATATTTATTTTTAAAGAAATTTCGTTAGGTGGGACGGAGAGCTCTTCCAAAATATTTTTTAAACATTTTTTCAGACCATTATGCCAATATTCCCCTGGAGCTGAATATATAACATCCACATTTGTCTTATTTGTTTGCAGAAGAGTTCTTGCGTCATTAGGGAGGGTATTTTTCAACTTTTTATTTAAAAATTTTAATAATGAGTTTAACGCCACATGTGGAATATTGTGTTCTACACCCCATTCACTAAGGGTACTACGTAGTTTATTATTTTCCTCGTACGTTGAATAGCAGTCACTTTCATCTTCCTGCACAGAATCAGAGTCGTCACAAATATAATCTTCGTCATCATCCGAATCTAAATCACGTGTTGTGGATAAAACCTCGTTTTGTGTAGAAACGCCACTGCAAACTCCTGGACTAATGTCTTGAAAATTATTATTTCGTGCAGAACCCTCGCCAACTTCTACACAACGTTTTTGGCTCGATATGGATGCACACGGCACACTTATCATTTGTTGGTATATTTTCTGTATTTTCCTCTTATATGAACCGCTTTTTTTAAATCGCTTCCATTTGTTTTCATCCATTTTTGTAAGATATAATTTAATAAGAACCCAATGACTCAAAAGAAATCAAAATGGCCGTGAAGATGCGATAAATATTAAAAGCAATCGTCTTCTTAAATGGACTTTCATAAGATATCTTTGGACACTAATAGTTTTATAAGAAACCCTATATAGAAATTAAGACTATAATAGCATCGAGAGCCCCAATAATACCAAGTACACTTACTCTTAAAAGAAACCGCTGTAGAACTAATTCACTTATAATTGTCATATAAAGTTGACTTATACACCCTACAAGGTCAAGTAACAAGTGCAAATGGTTCTAAGTGTATTTAGTTCTATAAATTACTATTACTAGCGTGTGACACTTATAGCGGATTTATAATTACTTGTAGGGGATTATAAGTTTAACTTACTGGAGCAAGTTTTCTCAAGTGTATTTACACCTTTGCACCACTTTTATAGGCCATCTTAGCCTTTACTGCGCCTGTAATTTTGTTCTATACACGACTATAAGTCAACTTATAAGAACAGATGTCCTATAAACGCAAACAAACTGCGTGTAACCTGTTATAAGCTTGGTAGCAAAACCTGGAACCACTAAGAGAGAGATACTAGTGCTGTAAGCCTGTAAACTGTGCACTACAGGAAAACTTTGTTACTTGGGATCTTTAGCCACTCAACAAATATTGTGAGTTCGGTTGGGAAGTGTTAATGCATCCTCCATATAGCTCTGACCTTGCAACCTCAGACTTTCATTTGTTTCGGTCTCTTTAGAGTTCTTTAGGTAATGTTAGGTCAACATCAAGAGAGGTCTATCAAAACTACTTGTTGCAGTTTCTTAATCAGAAGTTCCAAAATTTCTACAGCTTTGGGAATATGTCACTACCTACAAAATGGCAACAAGTTGTTGAACAAAATGACAAATATTATAATTAAATGAAAAAAAAAATGATGAAAATTTATCTTGAATTTGTATATAAAATACTAAAAAAATTTTTCCTCAACCCAATATACAAAATCCTAGGCCATTTTTTACCTGTATATACATATAAAGGAACTCTACAATAAATAAAAACACTATGACCGAGAATCTTAAAACAATATAACTTTAACGGACATATATTTTAGATGTTCGTTTTCGGAATTTATTTTATTTTTAATTTAATAAAATTTCAGCCCATGAACACCATGCCAATAGCACATTGATCGGATCATTTAAATATTGTACACTTGTACGTAATTCTTTCAACATCTTGCAAAACTATATATTTCCTATTCCAGTATCGTTGTCATGAAATAGCGCCATCTTCTAACTTGATTTGCGCTTTTTATCCCGGAGGGTGACACAATATGTAGCACTTGTAAGGGACTTATTTAATTATTCCAAAGTTTTTAATATCAACGGCATGGATCTGGTAAGTCACCTGGTCTTGTAAGAAATAATCGCACCGCAGCGTGCTTCAACTCGGACAGTCACCGATATGTACTGTCTCTCACAGTTCAACTCACCCTTGGCGCTGTTAGCTTGCATTTATAATTAACATTTTCGATCGCCTGGCAGGTAGAATGTCCCACTGAAATGATCTGTATTTTTGAAAATATTTACATTTAGTTTCAAATATTACTATTAAGATTTTGAAATGCCTCAAATATATTTTTTCGATATTTTTAGAGTTCCGGAAAAACGGAACCCTTATAGTATTAGTTTGTTGTCCGTCCGTCCGTTCGTCCGTCTGTCTGTCAAGACCCTTTATCTCGGGAACGCGTAGCGGTAACCGTTTGGAATTAAAACCATATATTCAAGTCTACAGTCCTTTGACTTTATAAAAATATCAAACTTCTAAATTAATGTGAAAAGCAGATATGGCAACTTATACGGTAAAAGACGTATATTTTGACACTCTCAAGGGAATTAAAATATAAAGTTTATTTTCCGTTGACCCAGAATTATGAAATTTGGTAAGTAATGCCATCTTATACTACAAGTACAGGAAAAAATTTGAAAATCATACATTTGTAATTAAATCATAAAAAATAATTTCTATTTTTTAAAGTACGTAATCATTATCGAGGTTAAACAACGATATGCGCTGTCATAATTGTATGGTAACCGAAACTTTTTGTAGATGTTTTTAAAGTTTTACTTATTTGTACAGACGAAAGAAATCTGAAAGCCATATATTTTCAATTGAATCACAAAAAAAGCTCGGAAAAAACTGCCAGACTCGATTCCTGAACTATTTATAATATATATACTACCTGTAAATTTGTACGGAACCCTCAGTGGGTAAGTTCGACTCGCACTTGTCCGGTTTTTAGAAAAATAATTCAACACACATCTGGCTTAAACCCGATGAAATAATCTGGTTTTTCTATTTTTTAGCACCTTAAATATTAAATTTAAAGATATACAAATTTCAAATTAATGTCTCGAGAATATTTTCATAAAAAAACCTTACTAACACCAAATTTAAGTGTCAATTAAGTTCCACTACCCTTTAGCCTGGTTTGCATTTTCGTATTTCGATATCGTAAAACAAGTATTGCAAAAGTTTTCCAGATGTCTCAAATACATTAGTTAGCATTTATCAAAGAAATTGATAAATACTAATGATTTTTATTAATTTCCTACGTTTTGAGCTATAAAAATGGCTGTAAATTCATTAAATATTGGTCAGAGGCACTATTTTTCATGAGTTTGCGCTTTTTTCTCCCTATTTTTTGCGGTTTGCTCAAAAAAATTGAAAAAGGAACTATTCAGTCCAAAAACTACTTTGATGACTCCTACTGACGAACCAGAGAGAGTTATATAAAAAAACAATAGAATAATTTCGAAGAGCGTGAAATTCCCCATAAGGTCCATCAAACCGATTCACAATATTGTAAAAAGTGGCTAAGCATTAGAAATTTGAAAAAAAAAAAACAACATTTTTTTACATGCATTTTAAACGGGAAAATTTCAAATTTAAATAGTAAGTACTTAAAGCTGATATTAAGAGTTCAAACTAGGTAAGAATTTTTCTTTTCTATAGAAAAGAAAAATTTTTCTCGTTGCTCTAGGAAAATATTAATCTACCTATAGGTAGATTAATATTTTCCTAGAGCAACGAGAAAAATTTTTTTTGCGCAAATGAATCACCTATTGCTCAAAACCATATAACCATATTATATTATTAACTTCATATCAGTATCATACGTATTTTTTTTTATCCAAAAATGTCTAAATTTAAGCCAAATGAGCTTCATTTGCGGGAACTTTTAATTTACTTCTTTAATAAAAATCTGCAGCTGAGGCACATAATGATGCCTTGGTGACATGTCGTGCGTGGTTCAAAAACGGTGATGTAGAAGACAAAGATCGTAGTGGAAGGCCAAAAATTTATGAGGATGCAGAATTAGAGGAGTTATAAGAGGAAAATTAGTCTCAAACACAAAAGGAATAACTTGCACTTACTTTAGAAGTCACTCAGCAAGTAGTCTCGCATCGTTTAAAATCGTTAGGAATAATTCATAAACACGGTAATTGGGTTCCATAGGAATTAAAGGTGAGATGTTGAACGCCGATTATGCATGAGTGAAATGCTGCTAGCTAGGCACAAAAAGAAGTTTTTTACATCGAATCGTCACTGATGATGCTGTGTATTTGGTGGGATCAGTGTGGTATATTACGAGTTGCCTAATCCAAGCAACTCGTTAAACAATTACTGGAACTCTATACATAACACATTTGATGAGATTGAGCAGAGCTCTGAAGGAAAAACAACACCCTCAATACTACTCCAGACACGACAAAATTATTCTTCTACATACTGCTCGTCGTAGTATCATCATATCATAGTTGTCGTCGTAGCGGTTACGGTAATAAACTATTTTAAAACACTTGATGGGGAAGAACTACCCCACCCGCCGTATTCACCAGCCATTGCGCCGTCCGACTATCATCTGCTCCGGTCAATGGCACATGCTCTGTCAGAGCTGCGGTTCACATCATATGAAGATACAAAAAATTGGGTTGATTCGTAGATAGCCTCAGAAGGCTATCTACAAATAAAGGATAAAGAGTTCTTCAGACTTGGAATCCGAACGCTGCCTGATAGATGGAAAAAAGTGGTTGCTAGTGATGGACAATAATTCGATTAAAATTAAATTACCGTTCTTTCACAATAAATATTTTTATTGACAAAAAACGGGGGAAACTTATTTGTACTCCTAAACACAGTACATTGTAAATTTCGTTTATATATTTTAGCTTTTGCTCGCGGCTCCGCCCATGGAGACAAAATGATGAATTTTTTTGGATAGGGACTTTTTCGTAAAATCCGTTCTTAGCGAGTTCCTACGTTCCGAAAAGACTAACTATGCCAAATTTCAAGTCGGTCGAACATATAATTTCGGAGATCTCGTGATGAATCAGTCAGTAGCTTTCGCTTGAATATATGTGTTAGGTTAAATTTAAATGCTGGGTATCGATTCTTCAGATTGTTGTTTTGTTAGCAATGGTTTAGAGAATTAAAAAAACATATTGATAAGATAAGCAGGGTAATGAAACATTAATCAAAATATAATATCATTTAATATAGTAAATTGATGTATAAATATCAGTCATTTAATAAGCCCTATAATTTGAAATTGCACACATTAAGTGCAGTACTTATAAAAAAATTTAATTGAAATACAATCAAAAATTTTTACAAGATTGCATAAGAACACTAATTTAAACAGGCTTTATATCATATCTATCTCACATATATAAACAAGATGATTATTTCCTAAAAATAATATCTAATGTCTTCGAGTCTAAAGTGCTTTCTATGAACACACATTTGTAATTGATATATGGTTAGCTGCTATCACATATAAAAAATTGTGATTATAAAATTATAATTTTTTATGTTCACAAAACTTTTGTATATTATATTATATTCAAGGCAAAAAGATGACAGCATGATGTTAAAAAAAAGAAGGAATTACAACATTCTATACAAAGTTGAAATGCTCTTATCATAATAAATTTTATGACTGACAATAAGTGTTGCGTTAAAATATAATGTTTGATATAATCATAAAGAATGATAATTCTTTTATATTCATAAAAAAAGCAAAATATGTATAAAACCAAGAAACCATTTACACTATCATTTATTTTATGTTTTCAGTGTAACACAGATTAACCATTACAGGTTAACAAAATGATTATTTTTTATACTAAAAATAAATGCCACTGTCAAAGATTTTAATTGCATTATTTCTTCTATTGTAATATTGCAAGAGATTATTCTTAATAATTAACATGATACTGGTAGTTACATGATAGCCAGCATTAGCTCTGGTTGTACAATACCAAATCAATACTGGACAAATAATCATTACAATTATAGCAAACATTTGAGACAAATAAACATATTTTTAAAATATCATAGTTCTTTATCATGAATTTTTGATAAAACATTATTTGATCATATGAAGCTATTACTGTTGATGTCATACAAAAAATATTTCAAATTCCATATATTTATGCTTGGAAATGTATATAATTAATTGGAAACAATATATAACAAAACTATTTTATGTTAAATATTAATGTAAAAAAAAAAGATAATGTATAATAAATTATTTAATGAGATATGTGCACAAAATTTTAAAATGAATGTTAGTAAATTATCTATCAATATTTTATTAAAATATAGAATAATAATAATAGACTAGGTTTAGGTTAGGAAGTTTTGTTGACATAAAATTATCAATGTATTTGTTTATATTTGATTAAGATTAATTATAAATCAAATGTACTTAATTTGCCTAATAAAAAGCATGTTCAAAACTCAATTAATTGATCTTTTAAGGATTTTAAAAATATATACTTAGATCTAATGTTCATCTATACTACTAGCAAAGTGCATATTTTTGAAGGCAACACATTCTATACTTATGATTAACGTCTTTTTACATTTCATTTCACGGTTTCATAAATAAATTCATTTTGTCTCATAAATAATGACAATAAAAAATTAAAAAAATATTTATGAAATGTTAGAATTGTAAAAATTTGAAGTATACAATTATTTTCATGTTTATAAAAAGGAAATTGTGACTATAGTTATTAATTTGTACAAAATATAAATTCAATTTGGATAATATTTTGGTCTTAAAAACAACTTAAATACTATAAGTAAAGAGAATGCACAAAGCTGATTGCAGAAAAACAAAACATAGTTACATATTGGGCTTAGCTACTTTCATTTGAGTGGAATAAAAATAAATATTGGACGAACTAAATTACAATACCAATCAAATAAATAAACAAAATTATCTGTGGTCATTCTACAAAATCAAATATTCTTTTCAAATTTAACCGGTAATGGAATTTTTTTCTTATATTAGCAAAATTAAAGCAATAGATCACAGCAAATACAAATCATGTTAAAACAGTTAAGCTCTTGAATCAATTGAAACTATAAAAAAGATTTAATGATTACATGGATTTTTTATAAAGCCTGGAGAGTAGTCTTGAACAGAGGCTTATAATTTGGTGCAATTACAAAAGCAATAAGTTATTCCTCAAACTAACTTGTCACAAATACCAATTTGATATAAATTAATTGATGAAGACGCTTTTAATGCAATAGGAATAATTATTGTGTTACATCGAATCTTATAGAAAAGAAGAAATTGAACTATTATTTATACTAATTAATATTTTTTATTATTAATAATGTTGGGGGATCTCGTTTTACAATATGCAGTCATGCCTATAACATATTAATATCTAATTTTGTACCTGCATAAGCTTCATTGCACTTATTATAATTGTTTGTTATGTAATACTATCACATATATTTATTATTAATTTATTTTTATAAGCAATTTTGAAAAAATAATGTGGTTTTTTGATGATCATTTCAATTAAGGTAATCAAAATATTTTGTAAAGCTTTACAATACAAGAAAATCCATTATCTTTATAAGTAACTGTAATCGCTATTTAATACTAAAGTTGTGTCAATCTTGATCACTAGGCTTTAAAGCTTAAGAGATTCACTATTCATGAAATATAATTAATTATGAAAAAAAAATAAAAATAAAGAGTTAATCCATTAAAAGATTTCATTCAAACAATCAATAAACTTCAATAAAACTAATTAACTCAATTTCCACTAAACAAATAAAATACACAATATTCAAAAATGTTAACCACCCACACCATTTTTTTTATAAAGTTTTTAATGTTTACAACACTGAATATAAAAATTATAAAGTGTATTAAAATATATTGGTAGTATTGATTACTAATGATAAGGTATATTACACTAGTAATGTATGATTGTGATATATTAATAATGTGACTTCTAATAACATTTCAAAATAATATAGTTCCCTTTCAATAGACATCAACCTGACTACGACTAACTCATATTCTCTACAGCCTCTAGGAGAGTCGGCGCTGGATCTACATTCAACCCTCGTCGCCATATGAAATTCACTTCTTCAACCAACTTTGACCTGTCACGCCCCAGTATATCCCTGGAAAAATATAATAATAAAAGTATATATAAGAACAGGCCTCAATGTATGTTAATATGACATTTGGTCAATGAAGCTAATATAGAGATTTAGTACTAAGATTGCTTTAATCTCAGTTACGTGTGTGTGAATTTAGCACTAAAACAGTATGAAAATTAATCTACATCAAACTCTCATTATCGCTAGTATGTATTACTTAATAATTACTCAATATTATATAACTAATAAAACAATTATTATACAAACAATCAATTACTGAAGCAAATTGCAGTAATAAAATGGTGATTACATCATCCTGTGAAGTGTGCACTTCAAATTTGTAAAGACAATATTGCAGTCTATGTTGTGTTAGTGTTGCTTTTAATACAGGGCTCCATGGTCCATTTTTACAATTGATCCGTCATCAAGTTAATTTTCCATGAGTAGCTTCATTTTAATGAGGTGCCCAACTTTTTCTCATACAAAAATTCTCGATTGTGGCAGCTAACAGGGGTAGCAGGAATAAAATATATCGATTTGATAATTCTGGAAAATTTATTACTAACTGTGGGTTTTTTATTAAATCGTAAAATAATCATTAACATTATTCAAAAAATATTTGTCCAACAAAATGTATGGTTTCATAAAATAAACCCCTCTATCCAACATGGATCTATAACGAGGTCAGAAAAATGGTTGCTAACAAGCTGATTTTTTTACTGTTACTTAGTTTATATTTGTATAATTCAACAGCTACATTGTCCTACAAATTGCGTAGTACGAAATTTGTAAAACAATGACTAAGCCACACTAAAAATATCAGCTGGTTAGCAATCATTTTTGTTGACCTTGTTATCAATACATGTTGGAAGCAGAGAACTCTTTGATCAAACCATACGTTTTATAGGACAAATATTTTTTTAAATATAATGTCAATAATTATCTTAACCTTTAATAAAAAACCCACAGTTAGTAATAAATTTTTGAGAATTGTCAAATCGACATATTTTATCCCTGCTACCCCTGTTACCTACCACAATCAAATATTTTTGTATAAGAAAAATTTTGGGCATCTTATTAAAATGAAGCAAGTCACGGAAAATTAACTTGATAGAAATTAATTGTAAAAATGGACCATGGATACTGTACTATTTAGTTTAATGTCTTTATCATAATTTTGCAGAAATTAAACTTTGATTGAAATTGACAAAAAATATAATGGGTACAAGAATTTAAAATAAAAAGTAATGTGCAAGTTGGCTTTCATGTATTACTATTCATAAGTACAGATCTAAAAATATTAAATAAAATATTGATATTTTAAACAAAATATTAATTTCTTGCAAGTTCCGGTGATGATAGATGTTTTCTTAATTTATTCATACAAAGGTTCATAAAATTTAAATTTATTTGAATGTGCAATTTACAAGATAATCATTTATTTTTGTAATCAATAACCAAAAACATTTAATAGCAAATGCTTTAAGTACTGTTAATTTATTTCTGTTTTTGCATATAAAGGAGTATTTAATTGGATTACAGAAAAAAATTTTGTGTCTCTAATGAATTGTCAAAATTTTTAATTGTAATGCTATGACTAATCCATATTTTATTTCAGTAAATAATTTAATATGATCATCAGACAATATATATAACTACATACACATACATGAATAATGTTCTTTTATAACTTATTTTTATTTGAAATATTTCAAAACAAAAACCAAGAGATAACGAACGATTTTTTTAATAATAGCAATTGATTATTTTCATAAATATCATGGTTAATCAGAGCCATCTCAAAATCAATAAAAACAATGAAAAACCTTTCAGAAATGTACTAAACCAAACACAGACCGATAAATATGTTCAATTGTATTAAATGACATGACAATTGGTGCAATTATGGATGGATTATTCTTTTTATGTAAACAACCAAATATCCAATTTAAAGATTTTCATAGTAAAATCATAAATTTATGACATGTATGTCAAAGATGTTTTACAAATGTGTGGAGTTTTGATCTATAGATCAAATACCTTGTATACTTATAATTTAAAAAGATCATTTTTTAAAAAAAGTGTTTTGGCTATTGTTTGGGCATATTATAATTTAGTTTTTTTCCTTTTTTGTACACAAGCATTAAACACATACATTATAGGCAATACTTAATGATGGCGACAATGACATATTATCGTTTAACCTTTCTTGCTTATCATGTGATAATTATGATTATTCCTTTTATTCATATGTTATGAATAATTGGATTCATATATTTTGATTTGACAAAATATATCTTACATCTTTCCAGTAATTCCGTAATAGGGCTTTAGAAACTTTAATAAATTATGAAAACTACTAAATGTTACTATGAAAAGAACAAAATCCATATGATTATTACTCTGAGAAAACTTACCAAATGCTAATACAAGCCTGTAATAATGGGCCATATAGTAACAACAGATCTGAGTCGCTAACGGCTTCATAGCGTCGTAGAGCGAGCTGAGCCCATCGTTCACCAGGGCCAGCAAGTGCACCCCCACTTGCCGCTGCCAAGCCCACCAGACGACACAAAGTAAGTAGCACGGGTCGAGATCTGTCTGTATATACCTGAAAAATGAAGTTGAATATTTATTAATTATATTTAAAATATCTGTTCTGGAAAATTATATTACTTAATAATAATGTACCCTTGATTAAGTTTATTGCATAGCTGATTTTCACATTCAACATATCACTTTAATTTCTACTAACGTTTAATGTATAATGTATGTATTGTTGTATATAATGATTGCCTTAACTTTCAAAGCTACTCAATGATATACAATTAATAGCCTAGAGTCATTATAAACACATCTATACATGCAAACCTATTTCAATCATAAAACTGCACACCCCTGACCACCTGTTTGTACACAAAGTACTAAGATTTTTTATATGTTTTTAATGATGCCACAATACATATATTTATTTTGAATATCTAAATTTTAGTACAGTGCTTGGTAGTCTTATACTACTATGTAATCTGGGCCAAAAGTCAAGTACCTGTTTGACTGACCTGTGTCAAAAGTTAGAATAGTTTGTGGTTTTCTATAAACTAGGGAAGTTCTCTATATTGATAATGCTAGTGAAAGTAAAAAATTCACAAGATGTGATATATATTCAATTTCTTTAATATTTTTTTAACTAATAATTTTGCCAACTCTAATATAATCAGAGAAACTAGTGTTTCAAATATATCATACTTACTACTTTTTTGTTCACATATTTCTAAATTACAACAGCATGAAATAAAGTATTGTAGTGTCATTATTCAAAAAAAAAATATAAATTCTTTTTCATCATACATGATTCATGAATGTACAAAATAATAAAAATATTTTTTTTCAATGACGCACGTGTGAATATGATTCATAGAGCTAATTATAAAACATTTCACATTCCACACTCTATGATTCACACATCAATGCCAGGAACAATATAAAAATCTATGCTAATTTAATTCGGAATTGAGTTTTATAAGAAATGAAATATTACATAGATTGAGTTTATTTGTTTTCAAAATTTACCTTACTTAGAAGTTTGAAACTATTTTCCAACATCCAAAATGCTTGACCATAATCATTGTTCTTGATTAATCTTCTAGCTTCACTTAACTCTGTGTCTTGAAAAAATGAGATAGCAGCTGGCGATTCCCTGAGTCTGCTTTCGTTTGCAATTAAATCTAAAAGTGATTCAAAGGCATCTCCTCTTGAGGATATTAATGTAGGATTGAAATTCCCAGTTATACTCTGAAATCATGATAGTGGATACATAAAAATTGATTAAACGTTTGAAAATTTGGGTGAGTGTGAAAGTTCCAATGGCCTACACTTCTCTACATCAGTTGTCTTTTTTTTTTCCAAATCTTCCGATGGTTCATTTCTCCCTCCATGAGATAACTTATTCCTTCCTAAAAAGCATCAGTAACTTCTCTGAGGTTGCAAGTATCCATAGGTAGCGATGATCATCTAATCTCTGGTGATTCACATACTCGTTTGCCCCTTGAAATGCTATAAAATATCTCTTTTAGAGATGGGTACGAGAGTTTCTGCCATTTAAAAATTTCCATGTTCCTATTTTGGAAAGAGTAGTTTTTTAGGAATAATTTTTCAAAATTAATTCTTCAATAACTCTTTCTCCCATCTCTAACCCCACCATTTATCTTCACTTTTGGGGTAACCTACATATATCCTATCAGATGAGGGTTGGGGATAGCAGAGGGAAGAAATAAATTACACAATTTTTTTTTTAAATCATTGGATTTGTTTCAAAAGTGTTTCTAGATAGATATAAAAAAAAATATAGGTCCCTAGTGAAACTTTCACTCAAACTCCACAGGCGAAAAGGATCTAAGCCAACCTTATTCATTCAATTCATGTTCAAATGTATAGTGACACTTTTGGGTGAACTTATAAGATCAATATTAAATATATTTCATCATAACGGTTTGTGGCCACAATTTCCATATACCTGTTAAGTGTTCTGTATCTTTTATTACATTTTTTTTTTGTTTGTATTACTGATTACAAATTACTAATAATAACCAATTATTAATTTGTAATTAATATGTTTATAGTTATTATACCAGTGTTTTCCACATTATACTTGTGAAAAAAAGAGTTAAAACATACTAATTAACCATTCTGTGATGACACTTGAAATTTTGAACATACATTGAAAAAGTGCAGTGCAATTATGATACAAGTAATTAATTATGTTTTCAAACACATATGAAACATTTTTTAATAGATTCAATCTTATATTACTTGTAACGTATATCAATAACACCATTCAAATAGAATGTTAAATTGGTATTTTATTCTAGTGCAGACCCTTAAATTTTATAAATCGAATGCTTATTACAAAATTAAATACCAATTATGTATATGGAATGAATGGAGGAAATATGAACACTAGCTTTTTTTAACAGAAAGTAAGTGCATCAGTTAATGTGCTTAATATTACAGTAAAAAAACTGTAACAATGTAAATGTAAAGTAATAAGAAATAAGTAATCTCATTTTTGGTTTTCATTTCGATAATAAAAATGTTAAATCCATTTTATGATTGGACAAGTGTAAAGTATACAAAAATGTATATATTTTATCTTAGGATGCTTCTTATAATTTAATGTAATACTTATGTACACTTTTTAAGCCCTCGGAGATAGTTTAAAAAGATATTTAAAATTCTTTTGCCCTATAAACACACTTTTCATAATATTTATAAATAGTTCTATAACATTCTACTACTAATATTAATAAATTGAGATATTACCTTTCTAGGAAATGATACATTATTCATCAGAGTGGGAAAGTCTTTTTTCAAGCCATTAAAAAGATCTAGAAAATGCGTGTATCTTCGTTCCACATTAGCTGGATCTGCGTCGTTGACTGTAGAATCCTGTCTAACTTGTAACATGTAAGCAACATATTTTTTATCCGCTTCTCCGCCCTCCACAGTCCTTGACGACACAATCTCAAATTTGAGCATTCTTTGGATATCCAGTTTTTCTTTTATTGACACTGGCAAATATATTAAAGCCTCTCACGTACTTACGTGATATGACACGGATTTAATTTCTATTTTCAATTACAAAAGAATCTGATCAACACTCCAATGACTCAAATCCAGGGGGGTGCAGCTCGGAACAAATTTACTTATTTAAAATAAAGGCGATACGCCGCGCCATCTATATGAGAGCACAGCAAGCTTTTTACCAATTTTTTAATAAAATGTCGACAGATAGCGCTTTAAGCTTAAAATAAATATAATCATATAAAAATTAATTAATATACATTACTTTTCTAAAAAAATATGATTAGTTGCATTATATAATTATACGTCCTTAAAATAAGATTGAAGTAATTAGATGGATTTTAATATTTTTATATGATTGCAATAAAATAGACATTGTGATCATATGTCTATTGGTAACACTGTACACTTTCATTGGCGTCTCGTGTTATGAAAGCGTCTTTACCTTTAACCTCTGTTAATTTTGATAAATATCAATTAATTATTATTGTTATTACTAGTTTATTGTTGTTATTTAATATTTTTATTGTTTGTTTCTGTTTTCGTACTTCATCTTTAAGTGAACGTTGTTACTAACAATGCCTCAACGTCGACGATGTATTTTTTGAATGTAAAAAATTTGGTAAGTAAATAATACAGTATGGTTAAGATAGGAATGTTTAATTTTTACTATACTGTTAGAGGTAAAATATATAAAATAACTTAGCATTTACTAAGTACTCAGGCATAACCTTAAAATTTTTCCAGATATATCGTTTTCCAAAACTAAAATACTCAAGTTTGGATAGATTTACCGATTGGGTGAAGATTGTTGGTGTAAGAAAAGAAAATGTTGAAGATTATGTTTACGACAACTATAGTACATGTGATCGACATTTCGAAAAACGATATTTTCATTCGCATTCCAAGAGATTAAGCAAAACAGCATTACCATCTTTAAAATTGTGTAAGCATAATTGGCATTTAATTTCATAGTGATTTAAATTGTAAGAATAAGGAGTGCTATTAACTTAGAATTTTGGGAAAATATTTTAATGAGTTTAAACTTCAAAGGGTTAAAAAGAAGAAATCAAATACGAGAAAACAAATTAAATTTATAATTTAGTAAGAATTGGTCAATTTTTATTGTTGTTTAATCTCCAGCCTTATTTTGCCCATTTTTTTGCTATTGCACCAAGTAATTAAGTCTAAATTATTTCTTTTGTGATGTGTTCTAGATATGTTTTCAATTCATTTTTAGTGCTGTACTGTTTCATAAATGTTACCACAGCCATTCATTAAACTCGACATTAAGTTTTTATGCAAACTTTCATACTACAGTTTCTAACAAATTCATTCATTTTTTTGATAAGTGTTATATGGTAGGTCTTTAGAAACAGATGATATTAAATAATTTAAATAAACATTCCTTAAAGGATTGTTATATTATTTAGCATTTAAAAGATGTTCACCATTTTTTTTTAAGAAATTTACTAATACTTAATTATGCTATATCTATTGACAAATAAGAAATCACTACTTTTAATCTGCATTTGACTTATTCCTTTGGGCTTTATCTAAAGATTTGTTTAGGTAGCTAATTAATTTCACAATTAAATAAGCGTTGAGTTGTTGTGTAACAAAATTGCAGCTATGCCATGCTTCCTTGGCTCAGGGATTCCTACATGAACTTTTAGCTTTACATTAGTATGATATACTGTCAGTTTTGAGGTGCTTATTTTTAATACATTATTGCAATTCGTTTTATTAATATAAAACCATCATAAGAAATTTAATCTGATTTAATGGGATAGGAAAAATAACAATTTATATCTTTTAATATTGGGCTTTTCACAATTAAAAATGTTGAAAACCATGTTTAAAATTGATAATTTATTGAAAAGTTTGCAGCTATTTGTTTTAAAACTTTCCTTCACACTCCATTAAATAAGTACAAAAAATTACAGCTTTACAAGATGCTATTCATGTTCCTGGATGTAGCAATTTTGATTGTGTGAATTGCTTTTAAGTTTATACATTACTTGAACTAGAGTATTTAAATGTATGGTTTGGTTAACAGTGTGGTTTTGTTACAACAAAATTTTTCATGAGTACTGTATACAGCAGAATTGTTAAAGTATCTATCTTAATAGTAATAAGTCTTGTTCTTTAATTTTTTGTTACAACAGATGTTTCAATTTATATTTTAATTTTTCAGATCACAATTACTCCCGAAGAGCGTTTGGATACTGCAGATTTGTTATTAATCTTTGACAGACTGTTTGACTCCTATAATGGACATAGCTGCAGTGATTCGTCTAAAATATATAAAGGTTCTCTATAACTCCATTCTCCTCACTTCAAATCGTAGCGAAACATTGCCTGTATTAAAATCTATGAGGTACATTGAAAAATAAAAGAATGATAAAATCGATTATCTGCAAGTTCCATCATTCAAAATTGAATACATAATTTGTATACCATGCAGACGTGTTTAAATACTTGCATAAAAAGAAAAAGTATGAAGTTTGTTGACTTTAATCAAGATCCACTGTGAATTTTTTTATTAGAAGTCAGGGCTATAGAAATACACCCCAACATGTAGCCAATTAGAAAAAACATAAAAGCACTGTTGGTGAATTGTATAACATGCAAATATCTACAAATGCAAATTGTGAAGATGATGAAAATAAGATATTCTCCATTACAATGTTTATAGCAGAAGGGTCAAAAAGGTACATGGTGGTGAGGATGTGAATATAGAGCCATTATTAAATTTATTATCAAATAATAAGGTATAAAATGACAGTAATATTATACAATGCCAAACAAAAGTTATGTTGCAGGCTACAAATGTAAAACAAAAGTTTTAAAATCATGTGCATTTACTGATCAAATTGCTTACAAGGTCAAATAATTTGTAGATCTGTCTACTGATTGTTGTTTTTAACATGTGATAGCCATAAAGAAAATTTAAAAGATTATTAAATGGTAAGTATGTAACTTTTGATGAAAATGTTAAAATTACAAGCTTTTAATTATTATGAAAAGAAAAGTAAAAATGAGATTCATATCAAATTTAGATGGAACAATGTGGTATTTTTAAAATGGTAAATATTTGCATCTTTTATATTTATTATTATATATTATTTTCATAATGCTTATTGAGTGTTTCTCAAATTCCAATTAAAGAATACTTAAGTTTTCCTGGGAATGAACTTAGAAACATTCTTGAACTTGTAGGATCATTGGATAGTGTAAAAGAAAAACTTGCTAGTGCATATTACAAAGTCAAAAGTCAGCCGAAAATAGCTGATATCCTTGTGATTCAATTACTTCTCAGTTCTTAAAAGTATATTGTGAAATGGCTTGAAAATTATTAAAATTTGTTTTTAAACATAAAGTTCAAATCATTCTTGTTTTAATTTTGTTGTTATATTTTAATAAAATCTAGGAAAACATAAGTTGTTAGATTCAGAAACTAAAAGTGATAAGATGATTATAATTATATCATGCATTATTTAAACCTTGTGTAAAATTATTTATTGATTTTATGTATGAATATAAATCAGGTTTCCAAATGGTGTAAAATTTGGCACTTGTAGTTTATCATGGAATCACATTACTGTATATTGTATACAATTTGTGCTGTAACTGAAACCAACAGATTTGCAAAGGTTTTATAATGTATTTATGGTAGCTACTCCACATTATACAAAATTAAATTCTTTGTCGTTTGCATACTCATGTATTGCTCTGTATTATACAGAGCTTGGGGAAACAAACATCAGTACCTAGATGGGTGAGGCTTAGAATTGTGATTTTAGTTACACACAGCTGAAGGTTTATATGGTCAGTCAATAATTTAACAAATACAACTAATCTTTGAGACATGTACATGAATTAAATTTTAAGTACATATATATGGAAATTATAAGGTGGAAAGTATAATGGCATTGCTGTAAGTTAGTGTTACACCTAATATTAAAGTAAGATATGTACTAAAATTAGGTAACATGGTAACAAAGTCAAAATTGATTAAAACAAATTTATCATTAGTACTTATTAGAATAAAAAGAATGTCAACTTAATAACTAAAAAAATTTAGTTCCACAAATATGTAGAAGCAGTGTCTGTGATAGAATTGGTTCACAAGCTCATGTACATTGTTAACACACTTTAATACATGTTTTATTGATCATTTTCACATATATATTCATCAAAAGTGCTTCTAAGTAGAAGCATAATAAAATTATTATAAGTTTTTATTTCAAAACTAGAAAATTCTGCTGTGACCTAAGCCATTAAGTTGTCTTTGTAGTACTTTAACATTTAGGACTATGGGATCGACATTAAAATACATCAGAGAAATCTACATGATTAATGATCTATAAATGACCCTTATTTTTATGGTAGACTATTGATAGGTACTAACTGTTCTGTCTTAATATTTGAGATTAGTGACCTTTGTAGTATCAATATTTTGAATCAAAATAATAATACATAGCAGCAATATTTGAAGAGATTCAATTACAGAAATTAATAAAAACTTCATATTTCTTCCATTATTTTCTGGAGAAGTAATATAATATAAAATATTGAACTGCTAAAAACAAAGTTTACATTCAAATATATTCATAATTGACATAGGTTATATTTATATGATACCATTATTAGACATTGTCCCTAAAGATTAAATAACATTTATTTTAACTGTTCTTTTTATTGAAATTTTGGAAATATAAAATTTGTTTTAAGAATAATGTACTTCTAGTTATTAATTTTATATGAAGATGTGTCTAATGCTAAATGTATTATTATTTTATTTTAATGTATTAATATCTTTTGTCTATTTTAGGTCGAAAAATTATATGTATGTTGTCCAATTAAATTTCCCTAAAGAGTGTGTACAATAAAGTTTTAAATAAAAACAATATTGAAAAATTGTTTCATTTATGTTTTTAGTTATTAATCTTAACTTGGTCTAAGGCCAAAATAATAAAATGAATGCAGTTTCAGAAGTTCCTTTGTCGATTAATCACCAGCTAAAATTGGAAATCCTATGTTATTTCCATTATTTTAACTGGTGGTTAGTTGAGAATAGGAACTTCTGAAACTATAAAAAAATTATAGTACCGAAGCGATTTAAATTTTCCCTTATATCCGTCAAGCGCCATCTCTACGTGGGACCGGAGAAATAATCTGTCAAATCGCGAGTTTCTCGTCTATACCTTAAATATATAGTATAGTTTGTGCTCAAATCCATCTAAACAACAAACAAAGAAAACTATGTCAAATGAGTAATGACATATCAATTACGACTGAGTGTTGCCAGCTATAATATAATAATGGTGAAAATGTAACTGAAGCTGAAAAAAATTTTTAAGTAAACATCAACAAGTGGCACATATTTCAACAGTTTTTTTGAAAATACTCTAAGGTTGCTAAGCAATTTTTCTGATAAGGTGAATGGTTTCGGAAATAATGGTTCTGAAAGTTCCAAAATATGAAATAAACAGTGAAGGTGACGCTTAATAATAATACACTGAACGTTTATAAGCTTTACACAAGTTTTTTTAAGATTTAGTACTTTCAAATTATACAAAACTTCTTTTAAAATTTTCAAATTTCATTATTTTTTCTTTAGTTAAAAAATTTCGATTTTTTATGTTCAAAATTATTTAATTATTTTCCAAAAATTTTTTTTCAAATTTGTTAAATTATGTAATGTTTCAAATAAGTAAGAATATGAAATTATTGTGTTTCCATCGGTCCTTAATTTATCCCGAATTAAAATTAAAACAGAACCGAGATTAAGATAATATTTGAAATAGGTATTGTTTGACGTAAATGGTGAATGAATTCATTTTACGGCTATGTGGGTAGAGTCCGGATGGAACCTAGTTTGTGTCTAAAGATAAACTATTTTGTTATGTAGTGATTAATTTGTTTTTAATGATCAAAATTAAATTTGAACGATATAAGTTTACTGTTGCTACTAGACGGTGCTGTACAAATTAAACATGCCGCTATATAAATTGCATTCCTGTTGTATGGAAGGGTTTGTGTGAATATTGCTGAGCAAGCGCTTGGCATGTTTTTCTGAGACCTTAAATTGCAACATTTTGTGCATTTTAAATTAAAGTTAGATAATTTTTAAAATAACATCTTATCGAAAAATAAAATGTTATCGAAATATGCTAATTATCGATAGTTATAGATAAATATTGTAGTCCAAACACCAACTATACTGATAGAAGATATTCGCTCTTCTTTTTTGATATTTTAGTACTCGTTTCTCGTTTTTAGTACTTTCATGTTTTAGTACTCGTAATATAAAAATACGTACGTGTGATTTCAATGGACTCATGGTGTTTACACTCGAATGACTATTTGATGAATTCGTTAGAATACTTTTTACATCGATAAAAATATGAGATTGTTTTTCGTAGTTGCTGTTATATCACATTTGTTATAAGACTCTTTAAGTGTATGACGTGAAGCTATGAACTGTCAACATTCAGTATGCGCGCTTATGGAACATAAAAAAACAATGTTGTTAATGAAACAAATGTGCGGGGCAACTCTAAAAGACCGGGAAAAGACAAGTGTATTACTAACGTGTTTGTCAATTTAAGTATCTTAACGAAACAAAGAGATGTAAAGTTTGTCCTCGTTATATTCATGCTAGTCCAGGAAATAAAGAAAATAAAACTGGCCAAATGCATGTCGCACTATACCCGTTATGGGGTTTAGAAGCCAATATTACAAAGAAATACACTGCAAATGAAAAAAAAGTACGTTATTACACTTTTTTCATGTTTCCCGTACAAAATAGTTTTAAGCACTTTAATCGCCTATGACTAGAAAAACAAGTAGGTATTGTATGTGTCAACTATTACTATTAAGCTAGTGTGAAATAAAGTACATCAGCAAAAGAGCGTATCTTCGTGAGACATACGTCCTTTTGTTTCTTTCATTAAAATTGATTTGCTTCGAGTTCTAAAAAAAAATACTGGCATCATTAGCTCATAACAATCCACTGAGGAATATAATATTTGTTTAGGAAGTTAGCCTATGCTCTAATAGCCACGCTGGATTGAGTAGTGTAATTATCTAGCAGGCCTCTCAGATATAGATCATCAGCGTATTGTCTAAATGTTTTGAAGTTTTTCACGACATTCACGGAAGATTATAATACATCAATCAATAGTTTGAAAAGAATACCTAAATAAAAAGTCCAATCGAATATGCGCTTCAATTTTATTTCAAATTCAATTATAATATAAATTTAAGTCAATAATTTAGTACATCGCATTTATTCATTAAAACGCAGTGAAAACATATAAAAAGAAATACCTTAAAATTATTATAGACTTAAGTATAATTTGTGTTCATTGTCATATGATTTAAAAATAAATACTTAATCCTAAATAAGTAATTTTATCAAAATGAATTACACGCACTAATAGTACACGGACTATGACCCAGTGGAACTTTTAATAACGATACTAAGTATTTGTAACTATTACCGTCCACGATGTAACTTAATAAACATGGAAGAACTTTAATGTTGTAGGTAGGTGTCGTCGATGGCAGTCTTTATGTAATACCAGAGTCAATTTTTATAAAGTATATTTATAACTCAGTCTAAGGCATAATGCTCAACAATATTCCTTTACTTATGTAATGCTCCAAGCGTTGTAACTTAGTCCAGGTATTAATGTTTTCCTACATTTATATATAATACAAGTTGTATTTTTTATATCATAGCTAATGTAAACAGTTGAAAGATTTCTGATTAAAATATTGATACAAAATCAAAAATAATATTTGATAAATTATCAATAAAAAAGTAATATAGATAAAAAAGTTTATTTGTAAATACCTTTACATTTGAGCATGTGCGCACGATCATAATTTGCATTGGATCGAAATCGCTTTATTTAGTTAGATTATTATGGTAATTATGACTGCATAATGATTAATATGCACTATTTCTTATATTTTTCGGTCAATTGTCAAATACGGACAAGCAAAAAATCTTAGAAAGGCATTGTAAAATATTAAAGGTTAAACTTTGGAAATGTCATCAGAAGCGAATGGTTTCTTTAATCTATTAACAACACTATTGTTATTAATATCATATACGTGATCATAGGGGATCCTAGCAAACACACCGAAATACTTTTCTCAGTGCATAGAAAATGATCGTAAAATGCGTAGCAACTTTTTCAGAGATTATTTTTTATTTTTTAGAAATTATTGGTCCGATTATCTAGCAACTTATCATTTAAAAATAATATTGATTTTCGTTTTATGTACGATGATACTTAAAATTTCGTATTTTCTTTTCAGCCAGTGTCAATGATAATGTATATTAAAATTAAAATTTCGGTCATGCTATATTTCATAGCAAGAATAGTTAAATTACGTTACATTTTTGTACCTTAAAATTGAATTAACTTCAATTTAAAAATGATCACTGGGCACTAGCTGTATTTGCAAAAATAGCTACTACAAATGACATAAATGCAGTGTCATACATCAGGATAGTTTGAAACCATAAAACTATTCTTTACGATTAGTAAATAGTGAGTTCATTTATATAATATATAATATTTTTGTATACATACAAACTTGGATTAATCAAAATGTAAAATAAAATTTCATTTGAAACACCTATTTGTACTACAATAATTTCTTTTACGTAATTTATAACCACTATAAGTTTTTCGTTTCTCAAAATCAAAGTAAAACCATTACTGCTATTATTACTAAAACTATTATTGCGTAAATGTTTAAACGCATCACTGCTCGTATGCTCCACAAAAGTAATGTTCGAACGATTGACGCGTCATTAATTAGTGCAGTAAGCCAGTAGAGGACGCCCATGCGGTAGTTGAGATGCACTAACAAGAGTGGTGGCACAATGAGAATACATGCGTTAGCTTTATGCCGAAGATTCAGAACTACACTTTCAAATAGAACCACCCTCCGCGTCGCGTGGGTACTGTGTACTAAAGATACAGAAACTAATGGGTGTTGTGCGTTTGAAAAATATGTATAAAAAAATTATTAATAATATTTTTTCCACAAGACGAAATATGCTGAAAATTATGGTAGTCGATTCTATTTACCGGTAATATATTTTATATAATTCATAATAACAACTTGAAAATTAGATTTTATAAAAAGCATTATAAATATACTAGGTGTAAAATAAAATTACAAAAATACATTTTGTATATTTTACAAACAATATTTAGGAATGTATACATATACAAATTTGTATAATCATGCCGCGATATAAGTTCCACTATAAGCATTTTTACAATTCTATAACTATAAATCGAGTTTAGAGAGCATTATTTATATAATCACCCGTTTAATAAATAACATTTTTAAAAGCAATGTTTATACTCCAACACTGATAGCCCACATCAATACCTAAACCTTAAACTACTTCTACGACACACGTCCATTATTATTGTTTACATACGTATGAACGTTTTGGTACACAGTCAACTAGTGTATATTCGAGGCAATATATACTTCCCTACTTGGTCCTATAATATCGTAAACATGGATAGCATTTTTGTTCCAAAATTTGTTCCCAAATAACAAACAACGAGTGTTAGTTCAGTTCGATAGTTTCTCATTAGAATCGACGTAAATACATGAACAAAGTTTTTGAAAGAACCTCAAGGTCTTTCCCGAGAACGAGTTGTAACATTGGGGTTTGTTTTTCCATTTGACGCAGATATAATACACGGGAATCCCCGACAAGAGTATTCCGATGCCGACGGCCGTGTTCTTGAGGTCGTAGACGGCAGGTATGACGACGAGGCAACCGATGGCCAGCAGGAATATCAGCGGCACGGCGATGTGGACGGTGATGGGGCGCGGGATGTCGGGCCGCGTGCGCCTCAACCACAGCATGCCCACCACGGACGCGCCCACCGACAGCCACAGGGTTTGCGAGAAGTAGTTGATGAGGTCGAACACGTTGCTGTTCATCAACGTCAGTAGCGAGAAAAGGCACTGAAAATGTCATATAATGGTTATTGTTATCTACTAATAAAATGTAATGCTCACGCTCGCTGTGTTAATTCATTTAGAGACTTATGATGCCCTGTCTGTTATGTCTTTTTATTAGCATGAAACTAAATCGTCCGTATATAACGCAATGTTACATTCATATTACAGACAAATCAAACTTAAGTCAATTAAAGGAATTATACACATCTTATTTCTCAATATGATTGGGTACTTGATTGTCTATTGTTCGAACAAAGATTAATGCATTGACATAATTATCAGTTATAACAGTTTTTCTAAATTGTATGATACAATAATTTGAGCGAATATTTGAATGAAAATTTCGGTGACCCACTTCCCCACTCCATCATCTCAGTCCCCCCTCCATTAGATACCCTATTTCCAACCTAGAGGCCGGCAACACCTGACTGCTGAATCCTCTGGGGTTACGAGTGTGCATGGGCGACGATGATCCTTTCTTTTTAATAGTTCGTCTACTGATTTTCCCCTCGAATATGCAATAAAAAAATCCGGTAATTCTGTTAAGCGCCTTAGATCTAATTTCACCAACTAATTTAAAATAGAATCTTTTCTTCATACTACATAGTCCTTAATTTTGTTTTAATGGCCTATTAATTTTTAAAATTGGTTAGGGAAATTGGCTCTTAATATCATATTTTAAACCTTTTAAGCATTTCAAACAACAGGTTGACTAGATTAGATCTCGATGAAATACGAATGCAAAAAAAAAATATCACAAAATCTCACCGTAAATATCAGAGACGGTATTGGCGTTTGTTTGTCTATGTGGAAAAGCGAAAAGAAAGCCGGCATGTGCCCCTCCTGAGCGCCCGTCGCGAACAGCCGCGCCGACGTGAACAGCACGCCGTTCACGCCGCCGAACGTGGACAGCGCCACGAACACCGGGATCACCCAACTCCACCCGCCGAACAAACGATCTCCTAAAATCTGGAAAAATTGATAAGATAGCTGCAATCTAACATAGAAATTGCAATAATTAATTAATTCATTCATTAGTATGCACAAGTAACATGTTTTTCGCCGATTACAAAACGAAACGTCTACAGGGGATCAATTCGATTCATTCCGTTACACGACAAACTCTTGTCGTAGTCTTTTGTCTCGACATCGTTAATGAGTTCAACGAACCTGCACATAATGGCGTGTTCTCGGACAATCGACGCCAGAGGTTGCAAAACATTAACGTTTCGGACTTTAAGTTGATATTACAGATTAGCGTAAAAAAGGATCTTGTTGTACGCATGAATTAAAATTGTTAAAAATATACGAAGAGGAGATTTGTAAGTTTTTTTTAATGCAAACAAAATATGAACTATTTTGTAATAGGTATATTATCTTGGGAATTTACAACAAAAACTACACACTATTTTCATTATAATAAAAAAAAAATTTAGATATTATTGTTTATTGATAATTATTAATAAAAGAATATTATCAAACATGGATTAAGTACTTTGAATATGTATCACATAAAAATATATAAGGGGTGATATCCTAGAAATAGAATGGCTTATATTAGACTAGTTTTCGCCCGCAGCTCCGCACGCGTGGACATCGAATGATTTCTTTCATTATTTATATCACGCCGTCAGCCGTGGTCTCGATCGCATACCTGCTCCCGATTCCAATCCCGGTCCCACTTTTGGTTCCGATTTTGGTTCTATTCAAAATGTCCATAATGCAAAAACATATACTCGTAGCAGCAAAACGGGACAAAAACTATCAAGGGTGTAATAAACTACTATCATATCAAATTTTATCAAACTCAGCCCAATAGTTTTTGCGGAGTTCGCAAACAAATGCACACAGGCAGACATATGAAAATTCTAAAAACCACTTAAATGTATTCTGTAAATTTCTGTAAACGTATTTAATAGTTTTCTCTCAAATATCTTTAATGTGGACATTTTTTTCCTTCGATTCAATTGGTTCACACGTTTTGGAATCCACGTCGACTTTTATATGCACAGATACGAGTATCACCTCTTTGACTTTTTTTAAATATAGACGTCACGTCTCTTTTCTTCAAATAACAGTTGTATGTGTTTCTATAAAAAATTATAAACTACAATGGATCACATACTTATTTTGAAATTAAAGATATTGCGCTTCTATTAATTTGCAGATCATGAGTTATCAGATTTAACTGATACAAATCATGATGACCAGGACGAACAACAGCGACTCGGATTAAAATAATACTTTTTATATTTATTTGTAATATACGTACATATTCAGTGTACAATGCTAAAGAGATTATTTGAAATGTACATACATTATTAACATTAGTAAGCAAATGAATTAATTAATTTTGCTATTAAATATAAGTACATCGATTCTATATTTAAAATAGTTTTTATTATTTATTTCTTAATTTAATATTTACTATTCAACTTTAATCAGTAACTGGCGATCTCTGTTACAGAAATATACTGATTATTTATTTTATAAATATAATAATATTCTTCATCTGCATTTTAAGTATGGGATTTTAGAAAGTATTTACACAATATATCAATTTTTTACAACTTTACCGCGTGACTGACGCCCCCGGTTACAAGATTTACGTGACTGACGATAATAAAACTTATTTTCGATTAATATTCTGCTTAGTTATTAATTTTCAGATTTAAAAAAGTATTTGCGGGGTACTCAGTTTTTTTTTTTAATAAATTTAAACTCGTGCTCGTGCCAAACGCTAACGAATCCAGCTGACTGACGGCAGCCTATTTCTCTACTCGACAAAAATATATGTGTTGCAAAAACTTAATAATATATAAACATAAGATCGGGGGAAAAGTTTTTCATTTTTTATAAACAAATTCAAGAAAACTTTTCATTATATTTTATTTACATTTGAATATAATTTACATATGCCATTTTGTTCAACGTCTTTTACCATTTTATAGGTAGTGATATAATTCCATTGCTGTAGAAATTTTGGGACTTCTGATCAAAAAACTGCGACAAGTAATTTTGACAGCCCTCTACTGATGTGAACTTAAGACTGCCTAAAAAATTCTGAAGTGACCAAAACAGGTAAAAGTCTGAGGGTTCAAGGTCAGGGCTATATGGTGGTTGCATTAACAGTGCCCAACCAAACTCTAACAATATTTGTCGAGCGACTGGTCTGTGGTGTGTGTGGTCTGTCTTTGCTATTGTGAAAAACCACACTCTTTCTTTTGACCAATTCCGGCCGTTTTTTCTCTACTTCTTACTATAGTTTCATCCACTATTGGCAGTAGAGATCCGAATTAATACTTTTACCCGGCGGTAAAAGCTCACAATTAATAATTCCCTTCCAATTTCACCATACACTTGATACCAAAAATTGTAAGTTGTGTATGTAATATCTTACCACAGCCACAGCAGCATTTGACCTCATTTCTAACTCGGACACGACCGCAAAGTATGCTAAGTTCGCCATAACGTAGATTATGGTCACAATCGGCATAGCGATCCATATTGCTCTAGGCAGATTCCTGTAACAATCGATATAAATATTGAAATATTTGTAAAAAGGTTCTGTAATATTATGCGTAGAACAATATTATATGATTTATGGATAATAATTATCCGTAAATCTGGATAAAATATTGTGATAATTATGCAGAATTATATATTATTTATATATTGCAGATTTATATATAAATTATATATTGTTCATATATTATTATATATGATCGTACATAACTATATTATGTTGTCCATTTATGATTTTGTCATGTATTCTACCAATTTCAAGAACCTAATAGAATTTTTCTAGTAGCATTTATATTTCTAGAAAAATTCAATGAAGTTTGCACATATATAAGGGCCAGCTTCCAAGCTTTCAGAGCATTCAGTTTGTGACTTCCATACAAGTAACACCACTTCAGAAATAAACATGTCTCCTTGAAACGTTCGATTATTATTTTTGCACGAATTTCGTCTAGGCCACAAAGCAACAAAAGCAATACGCACCATCAACATTCGATTTAAAAATTAAAAAATAATAATAATAGAAAACAATCCACGTTGTACTGTATGTGATCTGGCAAATCAACTCGGATGCTCCGGTACTGTAGAGAAAAGGAATATGGGTACCACTTGACCTGTCACTGTCTCAACGACAATTTACAAGTTGACTTATGACTCCAAAACTTGTCATCATGTAGGAACTTCAAATAGCTTCGCTACCTTGTTACATGCGATGAAAAGCGGGTATACCACGTGAATCATAAACGGTAACGACAGTGGCTTAGTCTGGGACATAAACCTATAGTGACACTGAAACCCGAACCGAATAGAAAAAAAATAGTGTTTAGTGAACGGTGAGGAATTAGTAGCGTAATAGATTGGGAACTTCTACCAACTATTTGTATAGTACCAGCTCAATTATACTGCTCACGGCTTGACCGAGTGACTACGAAACTTAAAGGAAAACAAAACAAAATTTATTTTTTACATGATATTGTAGGACCACATGTTGCTAAACAAAACATTGAAAATTTATTGAAACTTGGATGGACAATATTAATAAATCCTCTATATTCGCCAAATTTTTCACCAATGGATTACCACATATTCGGATCATTGGCTCGTCATTTGAAAGAAAAAAATTTCAATGATGGAGCTGACCGTACAATGGAATTTACGAACTTCGTCGGTGAAAACAGCCAAAAAGAGTTTTAGTGTGGCATTTACACATTGGCTGAGCGGCGGCAACAATTCGTGAATTCTGACAGAGAATATATCTTCTATACATATATAATGAAAATAGATTGCTTTGTTCGCTAATCACGTAAAAACTACTAAACGTATAGACATGGGACTGGGACCATTCGATGCGGGATGATTTGTAGATGGTTCTAGGCTACTCATTTTTCGAATTCCGTAAATCCTTCGCCTTTTTATTTATAAATAAAAATTACCCAGCGAAGCGGGCGGGACAGCTAGTTATCGATAAAGAATTAATCGTTCCTTTATAAATAATATTTGTAAGATTACGGATTCATATTTTGACAACTTAATATGTAATCATTTTGACGGTTTTAAAATGAGGGTATTTCATAAACAATGTCGGTTTTCATAACTGAAATTCATATGTTTCTTTCTATAAAAGTATTAATCTACTACGAGAAGTCTCTAATTCTATGAAGAGTAGAACTGTTTTACTTTCTCTTTTAATGATACCGTCTGTGTTAATTGACGGGGTTAGACTTTTTGACAATAAAAGGTATGGATTGCAATAAAATACGAAATTCGCGTATTTTTAAGACATTATTGAAAACAAAAGAATAAAACAGCCGCGACGGCGAGGAAAATATGTGGAATTAAAGGAAAAGATGCAGTCAATGAGCGAACAATACAAAAGTTAGCCCAGCATTACAGTGCGGCCGTACAAAAAACTGTCAGGGTTCCTTGTTGACCACGGAACCCTAAAAAAACGATTTGTTCCCAATATTTGGTTGTTTATAAATTTTTAAGCACATGACAAGATTCTACTGCACTCTACACATTAACTCTGAAACGACCTAAAGTAACATGAATTTTAAAATTACATCCCGGAACGTTCTTGCGCCTATAACGCAAATGAGCCCAACTCAATTTGTAAAGTATTGAATGAACCACCTCAAAATAGATATTATAATAAAAGCACTTCAATAACTTATAGACAGCTATCTTAATGATCTAGGAACCCATTACCGCGGCCTCTCACTCCGGACAAGCGCCTATGAATAAAACATGCAATATAGCACGAGTGCCGAGCCGTCAGCAGAGAAGCCCTTTATATATCTTATCAAGTGTTTGCCGTCTTCACTACGATGGTTATAGAGGAAATTCATTTAGGCCGTTCCTGCATTATCATCATGAGAAGGCAAGTGTTCGTAATAGTGTCGACATTTAACCGATAGAAAAATATTTATAATATAAAGTCCACGTTATTTTTGCATAGTTTAAAAGAATTTTGATTTTACCTTTGTTTTTTGGATGTTTTTGATAATATTGTCACGGAAACGGACATTCTTAACGAAACATTAAACAAAAAAAAACTTTAGAAATAGCTTCCTGCGTTCAGTATGAGTTTAAAATAATCGTAGAAAATTTGAGATCAAAATTTTTGACCATTTATAATAACACTGGGAGTACTTGTGGCCAGCCTACAAAAAAAACGAAATGTAAAAAAATATAATATTATGTACTTAGCAAGCAATAGCTGAACTTTCTATAGAATTTAGCTGTTGATTGCCTATCTTGGCTCAAATTTCCAAAATCGTCACTGATGAAGACATATATATTAATATAAACTCATGCCATTTTCAGAAGGGCAGGCAGAGACTATAGATTTCTATATGGTACGATTTTCGCTTTATTGCTTTACTAACATTCATCAATCTTTTCATGCAAGTTCCTTAGTTTCGGTTGCTTAAAATTTGGCTCATTTTTAATGAGTCATCAATTTAGCCTGCGTATGATTTTCTAGGGGCGACAATTGTCGACTTTAAAAGGTAGAATATAAATAAAGGAATAATGTCCTTATGTGTTAGAAGGGCCGGTTCCGACATAGATCTTGGAAATATTTTTGAAAAATCTCAACTAAATGAGAGTCAAAATACCGTCAATAGCTTTTTTTCTATTTAAATAAAATATTGTATTTTTAAGAACATTTTACCTCAAACGGTTTCTATTTTTATTGTATATGAATTCTCTTAAGCATTTGCAGTATCCGTCTAATTGAATTCATCGATATCTAGTTTAGTGAAATAAGATCCCTTACACCCACTCTTAAGTTAAGCACTCCGCTCAGCGCTTAATAAATAGACCATTTTCAAATAAACCTTTTCCTATTAGAGAACCTAACTAGTATGCATTCTCTGCGAATAAAAGAATTCAATTACGATCAAAAGCTTCTCTATAATCGTTTCGACTAGAAATTCGGTTTAGTATCTATAAACATAATAAAACAGTAAAACCGGGTACAGATATCTGTACATTAAAGAAGAAAAATGAAGAGAGGACGTCAAGACAAAGGTGATACTAAAGAATTTTTTTTTTTTTTTAATTTCATTGTCGATCTGTGTTCGTCTATTTGTTCGGCCACGTCTTTGAAATTACTGAACAGATTTTATTTATCTAGCTATTTTTACAAATAAAGCTAGGCTTGGAACCGAATACTATATTTCAATTAGGAAAAAAGTTGTTCTCAGAGGAGACAAGTGGGGTTTTATATAGAATTAAAACTCTTTCACACCTAGAAAGATATATGCTACTATTCCATAGTAATATAGTCGATATTTTATTTTGATATTAGCATTTGTCCTGACTTCGTACGAATTGGTCCGTGAGTGGTAATGGAATTGAAAACGGAACAGGAAGCAGAAACGAAAGCCAGGAGAGGGATCGAAGTTAAGAACTGGTCAGGGGTCGCGACCGAGTGTGGGATCAATATTAGAATCAAGAGCGTGACCGAGAAAATCATTAACAGTACCCAAATCAGCAAACGGAAACGAAATCGAGAATTATAGCAAGGTTTTTCTATATGAAAGATGAAAAAACACATTGTATGATTTTAGCTCCGATATTCAAAAAGGCGCCTACGATTGACAGCAAGTTTCACAGCAATTCACCGATGAACTGTTATGCGAGTGAGCGAGCGAAGCGGGACAATGGCGAATTGCGCTAAAAGGTGTAATTACACTGTGTATATTGGCAATTGACGAGCGTAATGAAAGGGCGAAAGCCTTTTTAGTGCAGCGCTCAAAACTAGTTGCATGTATGAAACTATAAACAATGCAATTGCATTATTTTATAATGGTATTCTCCAATGATATTTTCTAGACTCATACAAATTTGTAGATCTTTAGTTTTGTAAAACTATCGTTGTGCGAATGTAATCGGGACGTACATACACTCGCGTCAGAAATATTACTTCTTTTGATTAGATTATCAGTTAAAAGCGTGAACGAAGCCGCTAATACGCTTCTCCAGTCAGTAGCTATTATGAAGTTTAACAACTACCGATGACCACGCTTAATTACGGTAATTACCTTAAATTCCTGGCGCTTATCTCAAAGCCGTTCGCCTGTGAATGTACTACAAAAATAAGTAATTATAGTTATTTGGACCCTGCGGACTGATAACTTTCCATATAGCTGATTCCTGGACGTGTGTTTACACACAATTTATCAACCTCGGTCGGTGTCCTTCAGCACTTTATCGTTTTGGTTTCGCTATACACATATAGATTGTTGTGGAACCTTCTGACCTAATTCGTAATGTACGTGATTGTATTCATAATATATACATATACAACAAAACTATACACAAGGAAATAGAGCACTTTGTATCATATCTTATACCTTAACTGTACAATTAAAATAGATCTTTGCATAAGCGCCGGCACAATTATTTTCAGGGCGGTGCATATTAATACTGTATGTTTTTTTCGACATGTTTTCTTCCTAAATAAGCAAAACGGGGGGCGCAAGTGCACCCCCTTGCACCCCCCTTGCAGCGCTTATGGATCTTTGAAACGCAAAAATAGATTTCTCCCGAGTGATCAGAAAAATAGAGAGGCGAAGCTCGCACTCGAAACGTAAGCTCCGTTGAGAACGTGATTTTATCGAACGAAGCTTATTCCAGTCTCCATAACAGAGTTCACAAGAAATATTGTCATTAAGCTTTATTCAGATTTCAAGTAAAGTAACATATAAGATGTAGTTTTACTAAGGGTTAATTTACATTGTTATTGGTGATAATATTTGCATATTGTGCAATAATAAGAATTGCTGTACCAGCCTACCTCGATAGATATCGAGGTAGGCTGGTACAGTATCATCAACGTTAAGTCCGTAATTGGATCTCACTTGTAGGGATCTTGAAGCTCTTCCGTGACGAAATTGAGATAGTTCCATCCGCCGAAGGCGAAGAGACCCGAGTAGAAGGCCAGCGAAATCGGCCCCGCGCCGAACTCGCCCTCGAAAGCCCGATCGAAATTTTCGGTGTGACCTGTACCAAAATATCAAATAATTTCTATTTATTTTTTGTGTTTTCTGTTATTATCTATGTGACGGCATAAAAATTAATACGCGACGCCATATTAATTTTTACATATAGTTCTGTTACATCGCCGTGTTTTCTAAATAAACATATATGAATAGGACATACCATTCCATTGTAAACATTAAAATAAAAACCAAAAAAAAAACGTTTGTGACCTAGAAGGGATAACGAAGGCTGTTAATTTGCAGTCCGACTAAAACGTAAACACCCTCAGTATTACCAGCACCATGGGAAAATTCGGGTTTGTACTCATTTTCGCTCTCTAACTCATCACGAAATGTCCGAAACAATACTAATCACTAAAAAAGTCAAATTACAATTTATTAAAAAAAAAATTATAAACGCCTTCAAATATCTAAAGTTAACATTATGATTTAATTAGTATAACGTTCAAAGATTATCGATTTACAATCATTGCGAAAATCTGTTATTGACTTTATTCATTGCCCTAGCTAAAAAAAACTTATTTGGCCATCAAGTGCCATCAATACTTAGAATAATTGTAAGCTAGATTTATGTATTATTCTAAAACAAGTTACATGCATTTTTCTTTTAAATATTACAATCAACGTTGTTCAATTCGAAAAAAATCGCATAACGAATAAAATTAGAATTTTCCTCGTAATATCTATAACCTCGTCATCTCTATAATGAATCACTGAACAAAAATTCTAGAAAACTTCCATCGTTTGCGTCTACACCTTCGCAAATGTCTAAATCCATAATTAAAAAGTAGACGAATTTTAAAACTAAATTAACTGATCACTAAAAGTGTTAAAATTAATCACTTCAAATATATATAATATTACGTCTGCTGTTTATCAAAACGTCGTTTTATGTAAAGTTATTAACGACCCCAGAGACCTCTATATCCCTAGCCAGCATACTTCAGAAATTCAGTATCTTGAATATAATCTACACTAACCTCCTACTCCGTCTTCTGGAATGTTTCGAATGGCGGTTCGAGTTTGTATGAATTCGTTGGTGTGATTAATGAAGGAAAATTGAATGTAAAACGACAAGCGTGAATCAACGAGACCAATTAATTACAATAACGGCCGCAGCGAGTGTGAACAATTTTATCTTTATATATTACTTCAATGGTTATTACCACAATTTAAATTGTTGTACAACTGGAATGTTAGATTGTGCCATATGTTTTTACCACTTTCAATAGAGACATTAAATAATAATGTTTTAAAAATAAATATAACAAACATTATATCACACGACATTTATAACTTATTGAAGAATAGCTGCTACTAAATCAAAAATATTTTTATTTTCCGAATTCCGAAATTGTAATTTGTACCTTAATTCAATATTAATGAAAATAAGTCAATAATTCAAAGAACTCAGCTAGGATAATTAATAAAGTAAATATTTTTGACAGCTTGACAATGGGCAGACGAGCACACCGGACACCAAAAAGTAGGTGATAACCGCCACCTAAAGATACTCACAATCCCAGAGGAGTCACTGGCGTGTTGCCGACCTTTTAGATAAGAATATAATATTTCATGGAAGAGAAATTTAGCCAGAATTTTCGGGAAGGAATAGGATATCTGATGGAGGGAAGAATGTAACAGGAATGAAACTCTCATTCACTGGACGCAATGCAACAACGAAAGCTGCTATTTCCCACCTGTATTCTGCGAAAATGCGGTATCTGATTGATCGAATCAGTCCATTTTCATGTTGCAACCAAATCTCAGCATGGCTACACCACATAAATTTATCTAATCCAGATTAACCTAAATAGGGTATTTTATAATAGACTTTCTGAAGGAGGTGTGAGCTTGGCCATAAGTGTAGGCCGATAGCTTGTAGCGATAAAATGAGTAGTTACAAAATAATTCATGAATTTTACGTTCTTTAATATGATTCATATTAGGCCATTCACACTTTCTAAGTAACCGTGGTAAATGTCTATTAAATTTCTAATTATAAAACTATCGAAAATCACATGAAAATAAAACAAGAAAATGAAATCTAAAAATATGCTTCGAAGTTACGGCTAACGTTCATAACGTCTTCAAATGTCGCATTTAAGTTTTTGTAATCCCATTAAAAAGACTATGTAGAGTCGGTATAAACTGCATAATAATGATCTATAGACCATGTAGGATTGAATAATCTTTTTTCTATTTAAAATACGTGGACCTTAAACCCCCTCACGGTGGTTTATGGAGTGGTAACAACAATCATCTACATTGACGCTGTTGACTGCTGTCACCACTCCATAAAAACCAGTCCAGTAATCTACTTTGCAATACTTCTTACGTGACGGATAAGCACTTAAGGAAGTCACGAATAAACAACCAACTAAATAATATATAATGAATAACAAAACTCACCACTTGATGCGAATGAATAGTCTTGTGGTGCCTTAATGATTTAATTGTATGATTATCGTGATTATCGTGTTGTGTTTTTGTCGCCACATTGTAAAAGGACTGCTGTCTTACAAATTTTAATGAGATATTACCTATGCACATGTAGTAAAGGCCAGAGACGATGATCACGAACAGCGCGAGCAGCTTCGAACTGGTGAACACGTCCTGGATGCGCATCGTCCACCGCACGCTCATGCAGTTAATCGCCGTCAAGACACCTGGAACAGAATGCCTCTTGAATACTGAACATGTATTCTTTTGCATCATTCGATTTAGATATGATTTTAATTACCAGGTGTCCAAAGCAAAAAACAGGATAAGTACGAATCAAAATAGACATCGAAGGTTCTTTATTATAGATTACCTAAAAATAGGCAGGGCCAGTACGTTAGTATCCCATAAACAAAAAGATAAAAGACAAAAAATTATTTTATTTTTTATTGTAGAGCAAGGAGGGACAACATAATTGTTTCGCACATTTTCATATATAAAATTGCAATTATAAATAAATTTCATAATGCAAAAAAAAAAATCAATCTAATTATTATACAAAGCAAACAGCTTTTCCAATCTTAGTCCATTACACAGAATAAAAAAAATGTTATTAATCCAAAACGTTCCACATTAATATAATAAGTATAAGAGACAATCTAAAATTCTTTTACCACGAATGGGTTCGGACAAACAATACCGTTAACTATTTCAGTTCAAAAGTGTGGCAATCGTCATTTTTAAAATCGGTCAACACTTGAGAGTCGTCGAAGTCGGATCCTGACTCGGGCGGGTCACTTTTCCGCTCGCTGACCCAGTTCGGACAGCAATTAAGTCGGCTAGCGCTCGATCTGAAGCGGCCGCCCCCGCTGCAAACATCGTTCGTCACGATCCGAAGGAAACTTCTCGTTGGCCCGATTATCTCGTAGGCGCCGACTCACTTTCGCTGAATACGGCCCCTCTCTTGACGAATAATTGAGCCGTTTTTGTCGAGTTTGTCTCTAGTAATTAATTTAAAAGCACTCGACGCTGCTTCCGTCTCTGACCGGCTTATCTTCACGTGATCACGAATCATAATGCAGATAATAAACATTACAAATGTATAGAAAGGAAATCTGTTAATTTTTTATTGAAATTCTTGGTCTTTCTTTCGTTTCGATGAATTAAAGTAATCCACATACAAGTTGATGCAAGCAGTCGACGAAAATAAGTGATCGAAACACGATAAAAAGCTACTAATCATTTCGAGGAGCGGACGGTGAGAGAAACTTTAAAATTGACTTAGTGTAGAGTTTTCAAAACCTGAAAGGTTTAACTTGAAGTTGTTATATATAACTTCACCAATCGTAATCAATAGATACAATCATATTATGTCGTGTTATGGCGCTCTTGTTAGGGATCATTTAAAAAATATATATTGAGAGTTTAAAAAATTTACACCGGATTGAGAATCCAAGTAAAGAATAAAAATGGAAATAGCAGTTTACGTTGTGTTGATATTCCATTTGTAATTTAGATCTGACGGGATGATAAATGTATATTTTCAATGAAATTATTATAGGTTAAACATAAATTGTATTGAATTAAAGAGACAAGGAAAGTTTAAAACTTTCTATGTCGATATATCATTACTGGGAGAAATTAAATGAAAGCTTGTAGTCGTCAGTTATTACCTTTAATACAGACAGAGAAACTTATAAATCGTTAGGTTGAAAATTAATTTATCATATCGGTGGAAAGTCGTATACAGCACTGGAAGCAAAATCTATCATTTGATACTGGGGTAATGTAGTTTTAAAAAAAAAACTGTCCGTTATCATTAAGCTAAGCATTATATTAACGAATGGGTATTTTACAAAAATTAAATTTCTATCTACATATTTTCAACATAAATACATTTTAAAACTTATGGAATTTACGTTACAGTCAATTACAAGTAATTGCTCATCTAAATAATTACATTTTTCACTTGTGTCAATTGATGAAGCTCTCTAGTAAATTAATGAAGCGAGAACCCAAAGCCATTTAACTTATGCGTGCAAGTCAGCATCATGACGCGATACCCACGGCAAATGAAGATGCGATGAGATAGCTTTAAAGTATTATCATGCTTGCTGTTTCTCCTTCTGACCGTTCTGAAAGACCATAAACGCTTTGTACGTGATCAATCCACCAATTCTATAGAGTTGCTATTGTGATAGCATAGAAAGCAGTTAGAACAATTTGATATAAATATATCTTTTTAATTAAATTAATTTTAAAATGACATCTGATTAAAATAAATTTAAAAGAAAATTGTGGAAAAGGTCCTAACAATTAAAATTTGTCCCTTTACTTATTGGGCTGCGGGTAAAAAAGCAAAAAATAATTATGAAGATAACTGTCTGTCCATTCCGAAAGAGCCTGAGTACAAACCGTGTTTATCCTAAAATATTTACATTTGAGTGTAAAACGTAGGGCGTTTGGTAATAAAATCCCTTATCTAAGTATTTTTGCTGGAAAGCGCCACACGCTTTTAGATTCAAATATTATACAAAAACCAAGCTCATGATAGCAACAATAAAATATTTCAAGTTTTTTGAGGGTCGAAATCAATTTTAAAGTCGAAATCACGATAGTTCTTTTACAAATTAATGGCGCAAAGTTGAAAAATGTCTTACTAACGGCAAGATATTCTTAAAGATACAATGAGTCTCAAATCTTACGTTCCTATTTACGTTTTACGATTTTATCTTTAGGTGCAACTCGTCGGAAATTAAATATTATTAGTGACATAAGTTTGATCGCGAAAATCGGCAGTTTGGACCAACCCAAATAAAGGATTAAGACGGAGAAGCGATAAAGGCAAAATCGTTTCGCCGAAATTAAAGGTTTTAGAGAAGACGAGGAACTTCAATCGGCTGTTATACACACCAAGACATTATATCTGTTATACGTATAAGCTATAAAGCTAATTTGAGATTACACTCGGGTACACTTATGCTCAGGGACTTCGGTAGAGTTCGTCAAGAAGTGGACCTAAAATTAAATAAAAAACTATGTCAAGGGTTTTTGTAACACTCACTCTGGTAATGATTAAAAATTACGATTGACGTTGTCAATGAATAAATGTAAAAACGAATCGTCTAAAGACGAAAATCATTTAACGGTCTGTATCGCCGACGATGATATACGGACAACAGACGTCATGTAGAACCTTACTGTTTAAATGGTTAACAAAACTGATTTTTTAAATGATTTTTAAATAAACTGATTTTTTTCTTTGAAAATATTTATTAAGCACTATCTTCGATAATTTTTTCATATTTTTGGATATACATATTCCAGTAAATAGAAGGGGGACACAATTTCTGCAACTTTGAGGGTGATTATTTCCGAAATTATGCACATAATTAGAAAAATTGGTTAGAAACCTTGAAGCATTAAAAAAAAACGTTGAAATGTATGCCACGCGTTGATATATGCTGATTTTTTTTTTGTTTTTGTTACATGTATGAAGTGCCTCCACTAAAAATATTTATTCTTGTTATTTAACTACCAAATCATGTAGCGGCTTATACTTTTACTATAAATTTCATCAATATACGTTTTGTAGCCTTTGATTAAAATGCCTGTGACATACGAACAGATGGACGACCACTTTGACTCGGAACCCTAATAAAATGTCTATTGAAATAATTGTGCCGGCGCCCATGTAACTAGCCTTACTCATCGCCCTATTATTAAATATGTTAGTTTTTCCAGTTTATTTTCGATGATTAATATATACAAAGTCACATCATATGTTTTTTTCTGCTAACTCGGAAACTAAACTCGAGTACCAACATAAATATCGCATCCGTTTTAACAAGTTTCATTTATTATGATTGCAAATATATTGTAAATTATGAAAACAAGTAGTAGCGAATATGTTCTTCGACTATCCTTAAATATCTATATACCAAACGCTAACAAAAAGGACCATCAATGAATTGGTCACACATAACTAAAATACGAGCTTTAAAACGTTTTCTCTTCGAGAATCATATTTACTCCAAACACGAAATATTCTGAAACCTAATCAGATCTGTCGTATGTAAGGATTTAATTATGGCATGTTGATACGGGAATAGAGGATTCAATCATTTCCATTCAGTCTAACAAAATAATGAGTAACCAGAAGTGTAATATTCTTCTCCCATACCTATCAATAGCTTTTGCTAGGATTGAGGATGTGATTGAAAATTAATATTGTGAGTCATCTTCGCGTAACCGACCTTTGTAGTTATTGTTCTCGTCTGAAATTAATGTATTTTTAGAGGAAAATATATGTCAATGGGGTTTCCCTTTTTCTGTTTTACTGGAAGGAAACATTCCCAACCGCTTTCAGCAAACGAATTTACTCAAAGCAATCCAAAGTTAGTTGAAACTCTAGTTTAAGTTACCTATTTAACTTATCCATCGATTCATCACAATAATAAAACGCTGAAGGCATCAAAACCATGAACGCCGTGCAACGCTAATGTTGCCCACAGAGTCAATAAACATTTATGTTATACGACTCATTTAAATATTAAAATCGCTTTTTAACGTCCAAACTTCAAGATAATCTTACTCATTTGAATATACCTACTAAAATATAACACTTTTGGCAGAGCTGTAAAAGGAATAAAACGAAGTAAAAAAAAAGGTTCACTTTGCATGAAATGTAATTGATCAACACAGGACGTATCGAACAATTACACTTACGCAATGAAGAATCAGATGTCATTTAAGCAATGACCATTGGAATGTGACCTTCGCGCTCGAATCAAATAGGTACGTCACTAACTTACAATTTACTATAGGTTATCGATCCCATTGTGTTCGAGTAGCATAAAGCTATTGGCCACATGCGTCCATGTTCATTTTCTTCAATAATTTTAATTTCCTTTTGCTTTATAGATTTCCAATTAGAAAAGTGCACACAGTCTACTGAATGAATCGAATGTCAAACAAATAGCCTTCTTACCGTAATAGGATAGACGAAATACTTCCTTAGTCACCAAGAGTGGAGTTTGATCTAAAAAGCTAGCAAAGTGCGTGTCGGGGCGCGCGAAGTGTAAGGTTCCGTAATTTCGCATCACAATACGCGGACTTCGAAGGGGGCTTTTTAAGATTCCGAGCCAAAATCTTAAAAACGGAACCCTTATAGTTTCGTCCTGTCCATCCGTCCGTCCATAAGTATAATACAGGCATTTCATTCATAAACTACAAGACCTATATTGATGAAATTTATAGAGTAGGTGTCTTGTGTGAGCCGTTACTTAGTTTGGTGGTTAAACTACAAAATAAATATTTTTTGGGAGGCTCTCCAAATATGTAACAGAAGCTGAAAGCAATTTTTCTGATTACGTGAATAATTTTGGAAATAATCTTTCCGTAAATTGCAGAAATATGCCTCACCCCCTCTCTGTTTTTTAAACTGTATGTCAAAAAATATGGAAAAAAATAATAACATAACGTTTAATAAATATGAAAATTATTTTTAACATGGTCAGATTTACTTTTTTGAATTACTATCGAAAAACTTCGCTTCTCAACAAAAGGACGTAAGTGCCATGAAAGATACGCTTTTTTGCTGATGCACTTCACTTCACAGTTTAGTAACTGCGTTACAAAACTAACAAGTTTATACAAGTTTTTTTCAATGTAATTTATATTAAATTTCGTTTTACCGTCTTCAAGTATATTTTAAGATTTATAATTTGATTTACTATTATTCGTTAAATTGTAAAATCTACTTAGCTGTGATAGTTTTACTTTTAACTTTGTTATATAAACTACTGCCGAAAATTTTATCAAAAATCCAAAAATAACTATTTATTAAGCAGCGTGGAGAACACTTAACTTTAATATAGATTAACATTATAAAGCTTAATATTTCGCAAACGGATCCTTGAATCGAAAAATTATTTTCACACACCCGCAATACTTTTGAATGACCCATTCAAAGGCATCCACACCATGGAATAAATAAGGAAAAAATTGATTCCCACTTTTCGTGCAGAGAAGATCCTCTAAAATATCTTTTATTTTCAAGATTTTATCGTACCAATAGTCGGCATGATCAATATGTATTCCCATACCCGATTACAGCTTGCTCGTATTAAGAGTCAGTTTTCAGCCGCGGACAGACAGACACACGGATAGTCCTGACGAAACTATAAAAGTCCTTTCTTGGCTACGAAACCCTAAAAAGTGCTCAAATGTAATTAGGGTTCTGAGCCAAAATAGCAGAAACGTCATGTCCGTCCGTCCGTCCGGTCCGTCGTTCACCCGTAACAGGCATTTTACTCAAAAAATACAAGATGTATATTGATGCAATTTATTGTGTAGGTGTAATATATAAGCCACCACTCAGTTTGATCGTTAAATAACAAAATAAATATTTAGAGGGGGGTCACTCCATATATGTAACAGATTTTTTTAGCTAACATCAACGTATTGCACATATTTAGAAATTACTTTTAAAAACATTTCAAGATTTCTAAGCAATTTTTTCTGATTAGATGAATAATTTCCGAAATAATTGGTCCAAAAGTAGCAGAAATTGTGTCCCTCCCCGCTTTTATTTTCTAAATCGTATGTCCAAAAAGTATAAAAAAATAACTAAGATAACGCTTAATAAATACTTTCAATAAAAGTTATTATGAACATGATTGGAAATACCATTTTTGAGTTTGTGCTGAAAAGTTGCACTTTTTAACAAAAGGACATAAGTGCTATGAACATACGCTCTTTTGCCGGTGCACTTTAGTTTACACTAGTTTAAAAGTAATAGTCGACATACCTACTTGTTTTTCTAGTTATAGGCGACTAATTATTCTGTGCGGGAAAAATGAAAAAATTGCAACATCGTATTTTTTTCATCTCTAGTGCATTTCTTTGGAATAATAGCTTTGCAACACTACATTGAGCATGGTCCGACATGTTCTTAACCAGTTTTTTTTTTTTTAATATGGCGCACTGAGTTATCATTACTTCGCAGTGATTAGAGTGACGGGTGAGAAAAGTACCTTGTAAGGCTTTGAAAATTAACCAACATCCATGATATTATTGATGGAAAGAGCATTAATCTTTCGCCATTTATGCCAAAGTACTCAGTTTTTCCCTGGCAGTTTTTATTTCTTATAAGATTAAAGATATATGTTGTGCTATTTCTTTGATGTAAAGTCATTATTTCAGAATCGTGAAGAGAATTACATCGTTGAACAATACATATTTTCTAACACCAATTTTTTCGCATTATTCACTCGTACAAGGAAATAAGATATATTAACACAAATAAATTTATTTGTTATATTTGTCATAGAAAAAGTACAGTTCACAAAGCATAAGGGATAATAATGTTTTAAGTTTTGAAATTAAACACATGTATATACTATGATACTGTTATACTTCTAAAATCTATTAAATTTCTAATCCCATCGGCCAATTTTGATTATGAATTATGTACGGATCCCGTTCATCTCAGTTATGCCTTTCTAGAATTGAAGAATTACAACGAACGATCCATTAAAGCGGTTAGAAAATTAACATGCTTCGACGACAAGTGATGCAGATGAAATTGCAACTTTTTTAAGTTTTCATGAATCAAATGCTATAGACTTTATTTTTCATCGCAGTTTTTAGGATCTTATCTTGAAAATATTAAATAATTAGAAAGTAATTCTAAATATTTATATCTATAAACGTAGACATTTCTGAAATTCATTTTACATCCAATATCGTTTTATATCAGTTTCTAGATTGCTATATTTTTATGTTGGTATGAATGAAATTTTAAGTGAGCGATTTACTTACTAGAACGATATACGACTCGAGAACTTATTTATAAGATAGGATACTAAGAATGACAGATAATACAGTGTATTTAATGTTATGCTATTTAGGACAATCACCTGTTGGTAAATGTGCTGCTATCATGTTAAATACATATGTATTAAACCACTCAACGCTATTTCTCCACCATTTACCGTTCTATTAAATACTTACATAAACACACCGCAGCGAGTAGCTTAACGGAGTCCTGAGGTGGGGGGCACTCGGGGAAGAAGGGTTTGATGACGTAATGTCCGAAGGTCAAAGCGACTATCGCCTGGGTAGTCGGCCTTATTATGAGGAACGCTATCCAGATTCGGAGGAACGCAGGCAGGGGCCCGAAAGCCGTGTATATGTAGGCGTAGTCGCCACCGGATCGGGTGATAGATGTGCCCAGTTCGGCGTAGCAGAGCGCTCCCAGGGTCGACAGTAGACCGCACGCCAGCCATATAAGAAGAGACGCCCCCACCGATCTGAAAAGAAGAAAACTATAATGTACAATGAAAAATCTTGTGTCGTGTATGTATTCGACACTTATTTCATCTATTGATATGGTATTAGAGTTATAAGTACGTTTCTATTTGGAGTCGATATATCGGAAATCCATTTGGCGCTACGTCACCCTGGCTGTTGTTTTTTCAACGGATTTTTCCTGATCCAACAGAGAAGAGCGCCGGCCTTCCCACTCTCGTTCTAAGCAAACAGCGTGCGCTAATATATTTTCCACGACGCCCTCGTAGGTAGTTAATTGAGTATTGTGATCAGTTTGTTGTTAACTTTGCTTTGAGTGTTGTTTAGTTTTTCAACTAATATTTTCATTAAATATAAATATATGTTTCGTACAATGAAAGTGGAAATGATCTATGACCATATATTGAAAACGTTCAACAATAAACATATGATATCGTAATAATATTAAAAGAGAATATGAAATAATGTTTTGTAGAAATGCTATCTATTTTTCTGTAGATACATAATATATTTTGAACGCCTATCACACGAAGTTGGTTTTGCATTTATAATTATGAATAAAGTTTTTTATCATTGCGTTGCTTAGAATATAACATAAATACCCTATTACTACTACAATCCTATTATAGCAAAGCGGAAACAGAAACTATAACGTCTTCTATGTTCAGCAATCGTAACCTTACCATATATATAAAATTTGCTAATGACATTAAAAACAACATTACTCCCTTGGACCGTGTCATAATTCTAAGAAATAATCAGAAATCTATGACTCGGTAAGGAAGAACGTCATGCATAACAAAACAATTTGCGGGAAAATAATATAACAAGTATATTGTAACCATCACGTCTTCAAATGCACATTTTTATCATTACTCAAAGATGAGAAAATTACAAACATACCGCCATAGTATTCAGACGATATTCGAGACACGATAAGACGTCCTGAGTGCCTGTAATCTGATATGGAGGTGTACATAAATCCTATTGCTTTTCGGCCTCTTTGTATCGTATCTCGTTTTTTTTTGGCGACTGTTCCGTTGAAGCTGTAGAATTGTTAAACTTGTGATTCCGTACTGGAATCTGTTCCTTGTCAATGGCTCTTCAATAAACAGTCAGGTCATTAATGGACACTCCTCGTGAATACTATTGGGTGTAATTATGTCTACATGTTTTCTGCAGAATATCAAACGAGCTAGGTATATACCTCCACGTGCGATGCTCGGTAAAAATAGAATCAAAATTATGTGAGAATCCATTTGGATTTAATTTTAAATTCGTTTTTCACTAAGAAAAACGGGATTTTATTCTATAACAAGCTTTGGCGATACCACGATTCTTCTTTCTCCGACATTCTCACATGTAGATTAGATTCCAATTCAACATCATTCACTTTTCCATTTAAACTTCTGCGACTTCCCAGAAGCTGAAAATGGAAAAGATTGGAAAAGGGTATGCCTCATCAGTGAGGTATCATATATATTATGGTTTTATTATCAAATAGTAAATTTTTAAGGTATTTGAAATTTAGCGTCGTTTGAAATGTTGAAAGAAATCTGAATAACGATCTGTTGCTGCCTCAGATAGTTCAAATTCAAATTCAAATTCATTATACTTGTTGCTAACTATAAATTAAAAATTATACTGTTGTTAAATATGACAAATTCCTTTGTGGGCAGTAAAGCAAAGCGTCCGTTATGAGAGTTCTAGCAAAGGCGGCGGCAACGACAGGCTTTTCTGCTTATATCGTTTTCTGTATCAGATCTAACCGCCCCGCTGCTGAAGCATACCGTTTCACAATTTTATATTCGCCCCACGATTTCAGATTGAAGGGCTTAGCTGTCTAAGAGAATATGGATGTTTTTTCTACTCGTACGTCCTGTGTACGTCCCACCGCCGGGCGCTGTTTTTATTAACACGCCCGCCTGTGACGTAGGAGTGGCGACTTAGAGCTCTGATGATGATGTCAGTGAATGTTTTTTGATTCATGTACTGGCTGGGAACACCAATCGTCAGATGTTTTAGAGGCGAGGGAAAACATTGTAATCAAACCTTTCTGTTGAAGATGATTCATCGGAATCTTTAACATCTCAAGTTTTAACGAACATGGGGACAGCGAGGGAAATGCACTGCAACTGCACCCTTCGTGTTCGATATTATATATACGATAAATTATTATCCAACTCATCACGCGATTGCGTTCTTATTCTGTGCATGAGATAAGAAGCTATGTCGCAGTGTCCTATATAGATAAGAGGCGGCTGTCAGACAGACTTTCTAAATTAATCTGTCTTAATTTATTTCGTACAATCTCGTTACATAAGTCAAACAGTATTATCATTTAATAAGCTAAAATTAAAGTTTAAGCGAACCGTCAAAAGCGAAAATTAATTGATGAATCAAATATTTTACCTTTTTTCAGGTTATAAAATTGGTATTTACGGTGACTCTAACTTAATCGCCTCGCTGATCCCAAAGGTCATGTATTTGAAATAATAAATGAGTATGTCCATTGCTTTTAACTGATTTAAGGTGATTCCATACTTATCAAGTCAATATCTGATGATGGTATCCCAGGGGAATCAAGGGACAACCTCAAATATTATAGGCACGTATAGTGTAGTTTAAGCTCTTTTTTAGTTATTCAAGTGTTTGCATCTGGACATCATCATCTCATGCTACTGTGCTGATGATGTAGGCCATAGCACTCTTTTAGGTAAGGAGTTGGGGGATAATACTGCAATTTGTCGATGGAAACTACTCTTATATAGCAATTAATAAAATCTAGTATATACAGAAGTAAAATCAATAATAAATCTACCTACATATTTTCATTTATTTATATAATTCCAATGTGACAATCTAAGCAGAGACCTATGAGAATTATTTAGCGATAACAGTAGAAGTGAAGTGAATCGGTTTATTGTAGGAAGGAACACGAATGTGATATGCATAAATTGTAGAATGTTTATATCATAAAGATCAAGAATAATTTATATAGTTTGCATAAAAAAAATATGGTAGTTGCACTTCAGCTAAGAATGTATAAATTCTGGAAGATTACCCGTGAACGATAAATTTGGGATCAGAACTGCTTTCCCTCTTGCTTCGTACAAAAATATAGAAGATACTTTGCCAATTGTATTAACTATGGCTTAAGCCACATGTAACGTGGCTAGAGTGGGTTAATAATAATTACTCGTTAATTACAAAATGTGAAATAAAATAACATTTACAAAAATAATACAAAAGCCGCCTTCAAAAAACTATTTAATTAATTAGTGAGTCGCTTTATAAAGAAAAACAAAAGGAAATATAATCTATCTAAATATTAATAGAAAACGTAGAGATTGACTCAAAATGTATTTTCTTCTAAAGAGATTAAACCGTGCCTGATTTATCTTAAGCTGGAATCGACACTAAAAAGAATTAATAATTTAAATAAGTTTTTGAAGTTATACTTCTTTTAGGGCGTTATGTAAAAATGATGTGAGAGTGATTTTTTATCGGGGTGACACAAAAACTACAGTATGACATTCCCGCAAGTGGTTTAGCAGACTATTGATAAATAATGTGCCAGTAAGGTTCGCCAATAGATGGCGCTTATAATTTTAAGAAATTAATATTAATTTGTAAGTGCCTCGTTGTATGTCGACTTGCATTATTTCCCGCTCTTTTTCAATATTTGTCCTTGAGTCAGCATTCAGGTACCTTCAAAATGCTAGCCCTTCTCCCGATCGTCCTTTTATAATTTGTACCTTTAGTACTATACCTCTATTTTATATTTATATTCCAGTATATTTCCGGAGGTCACCGATTAGCTTACTTATGCCATTGGAGGAATACGTTTTTACTTTACTCTCTGTTTGTTTATAAATATGTATCCTGTGTCCTTATGTCCCCCCCGCAATACATCCTTTCTTATTTTCTATTTCCTGTTTTTTAAATGGCCTGTCATCAAGTAGTCCTTAATAATCTTAACTTGGTACTCTGTACACCTCCGAGAGGTATACCCACTTCCCCTCTGTTGTACTCTCGACGACCTATCTCGGTGGTGGATTAGTCCTTGAATTTCGAAATTGGGCTCCTTTGAATTGGTATTAGAAGAAATTTGTTGGTCCCGTGGTTTTCAAATTCAATCGAGCCTTTAGAATTAACGTTAACATGTTCTAATTTTTGACCATTTTATTGTTATAATTTCAAATAAAAAAGATAAAATTGATATTACACTTTGTATGAAAAATAAATATTAATATATTTAATATTTCAAATTTAAATTAAACTTTATCAACCGTATTGACTATGCCACTCCAGTCCTTTAATTGTTTTATTAGAATTAATTTTTTTTTTATTACGCTAAAGAAGTATAGCTTACATGCACGTACAACATAACTACACACAATGTATTTTTTTATTTCGTATTTGTTTTTATTTGCAAAATAAATATGATATTTTTCTGTCGTTATAATTGCCACCAAAAAGCAATCGAATAAAATTATAAAGTTTTTGTTAAATACAAGAAGTTTATAATTTTGTTCCATTCGCAATGTTCAATGTTCCATGTGCATTGATGTAACGCTCAAACTGACCTTTGAAACCATAGAATATTATTATTACATAGGTAAACGTATTTAGTAACTATATTTTACTGTAAAATTTAGAACCAAACGTTTAAATCAACAGAAGTATTAGTGTCTAATTGTATTTACAATAAAACGAATTGTTTATCACAATAATATACAGCCGCGATAAGATGCTGACACGAGAATGTGTTTCTCCGAATTAATGTCAAGGCCGAGAAACAGTTGGCGGTCACCCCGGGGTGTGGGACTAGGCGAGCGCGTGTACTCCGCCACATAATGCATTCGACATCAAATAAACTGAATGCGATACCCGCCGCTCGGGTAAAAATAAAATGTCCCGATGCGATTTGGTAACGTGTGGAAAATAGACGAAATTACATTGTAGTGCTGGTTCATTATGACGTCAGTAAATATTTAATAATGAAAAAACCGTACGATCGATCAATTAAGAACGAATGGTAGAAAGTATGAGGCCTGTAACTAGCTGTGCCTACGACTTCGTCCGCATTGATTAATTTGCAAAATCAAATAATTTTACGTGAACCGATTTTGATGAAATGAAGCCTATACAACCAAGGTAGATATGCAAACCCTATGAAAATTGGTCTAGTGTTCTGTTGCGTAAGGTATTAATTTCTGCTTTTGGAGTTTACCATATTCAAAAATAGTCTTTTTGAAGTTAAACTTCTAATGCGACTTCCAACAAGGTTGCGATAAACGTTTAACGCTACCAGGGAGGGGGTATGAAAGCACTGTTGCGTTAAACGCTCAACGCTCCTGGGGAGGGGGAATAGAAAGAAATGTGAATGCGTGGCACTCGAACGCATGCGCGTAGTATACTTGTTACAGGCCAGCGCGAGCGTTAGCAACGAGTAGCGTCCAATATTCCAAAGCAAGCGGGAGAGAGAAAGAAAGATACATAAAGGTAGAAAGTAGGAGAAAAAAAGAGAGTGAGTCGGTAGACTTCGTCTCGCGATTGTAACGTGCGACGAAAAACGCAATTTCTACCCCTTCCTATTTACATTTCCACATTACTAAGTTTCACTTCTTCCGCGCGGAGGGACTCCACGCACTATTTTTTTTTTTGTATGCTGCTGCATTCCTTACATCGCCCGCAACAACAGTAATTTTATATGTACAGTGTCGCAAACTACTTATTACTTATAGACATTAGTTCTCAAAGGGTGTCTGTCCATTTGTCTCTCCGTCTATCAGCGAACTGTATCTTATAAATATTAGGTAAACAATTGAAGATTTTACAAATTGTGTATTTCTATTGCCGTTATAAAAAAAAATCATAAAAGTTAAATGAAATTAAAAATTAAAGGGGGCTCCCATACAAGAAACATGTTTTGCTTTGGCGCTTACTACTCCATTTAAATAATGGTAATAGGTAGACGCTTAAAATTTTCACGTAGTGTGTATTACTATAGTCACTATAAAAATAATTCGTAAAATTAAAATAAAGTTAAAAATTAAAAGTGGTTCCCATACAAAAAAAAATGCTTTTATCGGCGTTTTTGTCTTAATGTATTAATTTTTGTTCTTGTTTTTCAACATTTTTTTTAATGGTACAAAATATTCAATATTGTAAGGGATACGAAACCCTTCTTGTGCGAGATCGACTCGCATTTGGCGGGTTTTTATACTCTTGGCATTAGTTTCCCTATAGTAAAATGGAGCATTATTATTAAATGCATCCGGCACTTTCCTTTTTTTGCGAATAAAAATATATTTATGGTTTAATTTGATATTGAAAGTGTTCCATGGACGCTTACGTTTTAAGATACAAAATTAAAACACCTATTAAAAGTAATTATGCCTTTACCAAAAAAAAATTACAACAATATTTTTTCAACTGCTCAGATCTACATTACGATAATAAATAGACGGCGTGTTACAAATGGCCTTGTTCGCTATACTACTTTTTAGTATTATTAAAAAACTCGTATTATTACATAACAAAACATAGTATAACATAAGCTCACGCTTATTTATAGAGAGGTATAGGCAGAGGCCGCAGATCTTACGCGGCCCTTATATGGACAACTTCCTTCGGTTCGTCTCATTATTTCCACCTATTATTCGATCTCGGATACTCAAAATCTGATCCTTCTTTTATGTGCTACCAATTCCGTTTGCATAAGATTTTTTAGGGCGCCTCTTGTCAAGCTTCTGTCGTGTTATGGTTTCCTTTTTGTCAAAGTATATACACATCGATCCTTTCCATCAAACTGCGTTGTTACACCTTTTGCATGTTTCCTGTACAGAATAGTTATAGGCAAACACTTAAGTCGTCTATAACTAGAGAAAAAAGTAGGTAGATATTTCGACTATTACTATAATACTGGTGTAAAGTAAAGTACACCAACAAAAGAGCGTATCTTCATGGCACTTACGTCTTTTTGTCGAGAGTTTTACAAATATATGTCATGTGTTGACGTTTGCTGTAAAAATTTTTTTCCAGCTTCTGTTACATGTATGGAGTGCACTCCCCCCCCCCATAATATTTATTTTCCTTATTTAACTACCAAACTGAGTAGTAGCTTGCAAAAGACACCTATACTCCAAATTACATCAATATATATTTCGTAGTTTATGAGTAAAATGCCTGTGACGCAGTGGTGGATTTATATTTTTTATAAGTGTAGACCACTTTATTTCCGCCGCCCCATGTACCTTTCTAAAATAATGATTTTCCGAAATCTGCCGCCCCTAGGACGCTGCCGCCCCTAGGCCGCAGCCTACATGGCCTATTGACAAATCCAGGACTGCTGTGACATACGGACGGACGGACGACATTACGATACTATAAGAGTTCTGCTTTTGCCATTTTGGCTCGTGATCCTAAACATGAACAAAAATCTAACAAAAAATGAATCATTTTCCACTGAATGGAAAAGAGAAAAAGAAAAACAAAATAGTAATTGAAACCCGCCGCATTTTTTATTTAATGTACGAGTTAATCGATAACTTCGCCTTAAATTAAAAGTTTAGCTGATTCGATACTGACAATTGGCCATTGATCAATAAGTTTCAAACTTAAATTAAATCATTCGTTCTGTATCTCAGAGCGCAAGTTAAACCGTTGGTCCTGGACGTTATCGTTAATCTTAAAACAATCAATATCTTATTTTTAATCTTAACTTTGTTACCCACGTAAATGAATTACTTAAAGCTACGCATATTCAACTTACGCATCGCTCGTTGACCACATTCTTATCGCAGTGAGCATAAAGAGCTCTTAGCAACCCGACGTTTCGTGTATATCTGTAAATATGTATAAATGATGACATAACAATTATCAAACCTATAAATGAATCTCTAGCCCGTGACTTCGCCCGCGCGGATATTGTTTGAATTCCTTCATCGTTTACGTCGACCGCTGTCGATCGTAACTCCGATTGCAGTCCCGCCCTCTATACCTGTTGCGATTCAATCCATTCGGTCCGATCCCGGAACACCGTTAATCTGGAGCCTCTCTTGAGTATCGTCGTTAGCAATAACCAATCGGTATAAAAAAAAGATAACAATTCATTCTATGTTCACGGGAGCGAAGCCACGAGTAATAGCTAATATGTATCTAAGTAAAACTGTAAAGTTTTATCAAAATCCTTGTAGCTTTCGCGTGAAAGAATAACTAACATTCATCCGTCTTAACTAACTAACTTTCGCGTTTATAATATTCGCACGACTTCTGTCTACGTTACAGTAATAGCGAAAGATAATGTTGCAAGGTCAATCAGTCAGTTACGATTGCCACACAGCTTACTAGCCATAAAAGCAGTAATTTGTTTTAAGTGCAAACGAATAAAATATTCAATATATCAGTAACAAATCCGAAATCACTTTATCAGTATTATCTTCATGCGATAAAACTAAATTGCATGATTCCCATGCGTAAAATTTTATCGCTTTCGTGATTAATATATTACGTAGTACGTCAACTTTTAATACTCCCATTACAAAGGCGTAGACCCCTTTTTTGTCTTTTCATTTCACACTGAGGGGCTTG
>BGZK01002209.1:0-72440 GCA_005406025.1 Eumeta japonica | reverse complement strand
ATATTGACGATTTTGGTGATAATTAAAAAAAATATGTAATATTTGCTATATATTTAATTATACATTAGAATTTCTTATATGGAAAATGCTACAGCCTCAATATTACTATCACTCTTCATCGTGAAAAGTAATGATTGTAAAGAAATGTACAAATAGAGAATGATTTTTAAGTACCTATTTAATTTCATCAGATTTTAATAAATGCTTGTAAATTTTAAAATTTTTCTTTTAGAAACATTTGTTTATACTCACCACTTTCCAAAAGAAACAGTGATGAGACAAATAGTAAGGGACTATTTCTCTTTCGTATATAAGAAAAAGTAACGTATAATTAAATATGTAGCAAATATATTGGCTATATCCTTAAAATCATTACAGAACCTATTAGGATAATGGTAAAGTGATTAAAACAGGTATATACGAGATGAGTACTGTCACGGTGAAATATCAGGACAGATTGAAATTGTAACAGTTAAGGCAAAGATGTAACATTGTTATGAAGGATGACTTGTAAGGAAAACACATGTTTTGACGTATGAACACACGAAATCGCTATGGGCTACGTAGACTATATATATCAGTAGAAGGGATGAATTGACTGGACAGCTTCAATTTATGAGGATCTATTAAATACCGATCACGATAAATATATCAAGAACGCCTAGTGGTCTTAACGTAACGTCTTATTTAATGTTTTTACGTTTACCGACAAACTATCGAGTCGGCCGGTTGGATTGGTGACGTCACCGTCAAATACGTCATAATTTCCGACGTGGTTTAAACGGTGTTGTATCGTGACTTTTCCTGATAATAAATTCATTCGTAAGAACGCCGAGTCGTTTTTTAAAGGGAATACTATTCCTATATTCGTATTTCTGTTTAAAAATATGAGTACATTTTTCTCAGTGTACGATGTTTGTAAAATATCTCAGATAATATCCGCATCAGCAGATGCGGCAAATGCAGATATGGCAAAGGCAACACTGTGCGAGCTCTTGGTATGAAAGGTTTTGCTCAGTTTAACCACAATCCCGATGCTACTGTGGGACTAGCCTCCACATGGTTAGTTTAAAGTCCAACTTCGCGAATAGAACTTTCATCTGTTTTTAATCAAAATCCAGTTTTAATTTTTAATTAATCGCTAATAGAAGGACACATTTCAGTCAGACTGTCCAAATATGGGTGCGTGTATTTTTAATAATTTTTTTTTTAACAATTTCGTTCGTGTTTTTCAAATAAGAACATACAGCTGGCTAACTTCATCCTTACTCTTTCATGGACGGTGTGCAGCCGCTCTTAACTCCGAGCAAGAATTACTATCACTGCGTTTAATGAGAGGTGGCAAATGGCGCATGCGACGTGATGGAAGGCTTAGAAACATATTTTCAAGAAAAATAACGATATCTGATTCTGTTTTCTTCCTTTTTAAACTGCAGCATACGAACAGAAAACACTTTTATACGCATGTACGATCAGCGGATAACGCACAATAGGTACAAGTACTGTCGGAGAGGGAACGCTATATACTCCGCTGCGATAACTCGAAGGCTTTCACAGTTTAAAATGGACTTAACATCAAACTCGCATGTTTTCAAACAGAAACTGACGCGACGTAATCCAAACATTATCTACCACACACAACGCTAATCCGCGACTCGGCTGACTTAGCGCTCAAACACGCCAAGCGCGCGATAAGAGCGACGAAGTCGGATAATGTAAACCACTTCGCGGACGGCCATCTCGAACGCATCTATATTTAATAAACGACATATGTATTTTTTTTCAGACATAAAATAATCAACGAAACTTAAGCTGAAACGAATATTTATATATATATGTATATATTTACTGTGTTGTGCCAGATTTTATCGATCGTCGTCACCAATTCGATGGCAACGTCCGTGACCGACAACTTGACGTGCCGTCTGAAGCACGGAGCGAATGGTTTGGTTTCGATTCGATTAAAAAGTCAAATTCAATGCACCCTTGGTCAGAATGGAACTCGGTACCGTCTGGTACCGATGCGAGGATGCACTTAAGCGCAAAGCCACGGCCGCTTATATGTGTCCACAACATGAAGATTCGATAGTCAGAGAAACTTTTTCATATAGCAATTTCGATGAGCGAACGAGCATGCGAGCTACCAGAGAGTAGGTGATCGCTCAAATAAGTCACTAGTGCTGTAACATCACGCTGAGAAGACGCAGAGCGAGAGCGTTTATCAGGGTCTGCCATGGCTTATTCTTGACGAGCAAGAATAGTACTTGCATTATAGCGACTTTAATAGTTAAGTTCAATTAATTTTTATACTTAGTTATTTCAAAAAGAAATACCGTTTTTCAAAATAATCTCATAATTTGATAATCCTCAATTATTTGATCCATTTTTTTTTTAGGTTTATGAATTGAATTCAGACAATATACAGAGCCGGATCTACCATATGGCTTTTTAAGCTTCAGCCCAGGGCCCCGTGGATTCAAGGGCCCCGGCTAAGTCAAGTAAAAGTCAAAAATAGATGATATGCGAAAAATAGGTGGGCCTCTAAGTAGTAATAGCCTAGAGCCCCCTTAACTCACAGTCCGGCCCTGACAGGAAATATATATATATACATGACTGACTAACTGACTGACTGACATCACAAAATTTCCGAAACTATAAGCAGGCGCTGACTACAGGTTCGGTTGACTTGTAAAATGACATATTCACTTTTTTTCGGGACGTAAACACTCACTAAACCCATCTTCCGCAATTCTTATCCAAAAAAAATATTTCATCACTTTATGTCTACGCGGATGGAGCTGCGAGCAAAAACTAGCATAATACAAAAGAATAAACTGACTGACTTATGTATCGAAGCACAGTCCAAACTATTTGGTCTACAGATTTGACATTTTGCGCAGAGATTCCTGACGTTATGACGTACAGGCGAGCGCTAAGAAAGGAAGGAGAAAAGGGTGAATACGGTTGTATGGAAAATATGTCAAACTTAACATTTTTGTTACGTATGAAATATCCTTACCTTAAAAGTAGAAATCATTGAAATTAGTACACAAAGTACAAATAAACTAAGACGTCGAGGCGTCGTATAGAAGTTGACTCGCCGACGTATGGCGCCTACTTCGATGAAAGAAAATAGTATTACATTTTCACGCAGATTTACAAATTACACACTCTAAATAATTTTTTAACTTTGTGCTATGAAAATTGAAAAATGTTCACGAAATTTAAAAGTTACTCTTTTCACCCCGATTTTCGATAATCGAATTTTCACCAGACCTTGACGTCTTAAGGTCCTACAAATATATTTTGACCATTGACCGAGTAATATTTATCCGTGTGTGTGGGTGTGCCTGTGTGCGCACGTGCCTATGCACGCCCGTCTCCGGCTGCGTGTAAGTGCGCACGCGCGCGTTTGTGTGTATGTAATCCTCTCATAACTTTTGAATGGATTAACCAATTGAAACGCAGTTTGCGAGATTCAAAAGAAGTCCACTTGACTAAGACTTCCTAAAATGGTGACTAGTTTTGCCTGGTAGCCTTTAAGGAATCTCAAAAATAAAATTTCCAGAAAAACTTGTAAGTCTACTCTATCGATTGATACCACAATCTAATTACTTTTTCCCTTAACAGACGCATTGATTGCCGTAGATTAAATAAAAATTATTTGATTTGTTCAAGGGATATCGATGGAGAAATTTATTTTACAATATTATTTTGTATGTTGCTATAGGTACCGATATATTTCAAAATCTATCCAGTTGTTATCCTTAAAAGAAAACGTCGAACATTGCTCAATTCATGAAAATACGTTTATTTATTCAAGAGATATGTGAAAAATTGAAATAAAATATTTTTTAAACTGGTGTATATTCTATTACTATTCTAATTCTAAAGTCTAATCATTGATCTCTTTAAAATACGGCATCGGCAAAAAGTTTCAGGGATGGCTTGAAGGGTCAACCATGTTTTAAAATTTTGAACTCATCAAAAATTCATACACAATATTTTTAACTCAAGGAGCTCAAAAACAAATCGATAAATATCATAGCTGAAAGTTTCAGGTTTGACCTGCAGAGTCAACCGTTTTACAGATTTTTCTTTATAAATCTTCATTCATAAAAAAAAATTATTTCTTTTGATTGTACGATAAATTCTGAATCAATTAAAAAGTTTCTTCAAATACTCATTTGGAGAGTATTAGCAAGGCATCTTGAAGGAACAGCCTAGAATTATTTTTAATAGGTCTTGGCCAATATTTCTCATTTGTGTTTTTAAATTAAGATGTTCAGGATATTTTTTTCAATAATCAAAAGTAAACCAGACTGCAAATTGCTCTCATTGCATGCATTCTATAATAAAAAAAAAATAGTCCTAAGAGAAGAGAAATCCGAAGAGGTTTACTAGTGCAGCTTAAAAATATTCTAATTGAAAAGAATACATATTTGATTTGATGTGAACAAAGCCGAGATGTTCTTTAGTATACTATTGAAATATACCAATCAGCGGGAACAAAGCTTAAGATGTGTATTAATAATTATATTATAATATTTGACTATGAACTAATATATTAAGGTAGTCCTAATTTTGGATATTTTCGATTTTTTTTCCATGGTGGTCTTAAATTGGTACCAAATTTATTAAAAAAAATCCTGCCAAATTTCAGCTGTTAATTAACTAACTGTATTAACCCGGGCCCCACGACAGTCTAAGTTATAAATGGAAATTACATGGGAAAAGGTCAGTCTATTTAATTTTTTTTAACTCATTGACTAATGAACGAACTATATTAACATGAGGTATTCTTGTAGAAAATTTAACGCTCTACAAAAATGGTATCTTATAATTTATAATCACTCTAAATACTATTTTGGATATGCGCAACTACCGGTATGAAAAATGCACTCTAAAAAATGAAGGCTAACTAAGACAGATTATCTCTTAACGTTAAATTAATTAAAACAACTGTGAAATTGTGTACATCAACAAAAGCTGATTCATTATAACAAGAAGTTCATTTGTAATGAAACTAACAATGTAGGTACTATATCAATCCTAACAAAAATATGCATTTTTTCTATCATTACTTCATTGAATAATTTGATCAGTTTTATTTATTTAACTTAGACAGATATATAAGTTAAATCGATTCATAATAAATTAATCGAAATAATTATATAAATTAATAGTTTTAATTCTTTTCATTGTTAAACTAATAAATTTATCGTATTTGATTTACCTAATACCTCTTAATTACATCAATTAATATACTTATCATTTTTAAAACAACAAATATAAAATAATCACCTTTAAAACTTAACGTTATTGGTTTAATTATGAATTAAATGTTGCATTCTACTGATAAAAATTGCTTAAAACGATTTTCGTATTAGTTGAGATGAATAATCAATTTATCGATTGAAATAAGTAACCACCCTTCCCAACTCACCTCAAGAGCGGCGCGGGGCGGGAGGGGAAGCGCTTAAAACAAATCTAGCGCAGATCCTTAGTCAATAGTTACATGAATAGTTGCTTATGCGACGATCCAATTTAAATCGGTTTATTTCGTTCATGATTTCTTTGTTTATTAATTTAGTATTTGCATTACTTGCGCAAAGTCAGATTACTTGCGTCAGTGAATGAAATAGTTGTGATATTGTTGGTCGGTGTTGATGTTGAAGACCAATTGTACATATACCAAAAGTATAAGGAACCAAAGAACGGACCAAACACGGCACAGAAGTTTGTTAGTTTCTACATTTCATTAATATTTTTGTTATCTTGTTATAATATTTTAGCATTAGCAAAAATAAAAAAAACATTGTAACGTCGCTTTGTATTATTTAAAATTAATACACAAGTATCTTCTCGCAATTTATTTCTTGTTTTATTTTATCTGAAATTTGTAGTAAATGCCAATTACAACAAATAATGAAATTTGAGGGCGTTACAGGTGATTAAGACAAACCCTCATATGCGAACATAAGCATTCTCAGAGTTGAGTCCGATTTATTCCCGAGGCTAAAAAACCAATTCACATAAAGACCTCAAAAAAATCTTCAGTGAGGTTATCGAGGATTATTAGCTTGAAATGTAAAGATTGAATTCAACATTGAAAGAAATCCCAGTTTGTACCTCAAACGGTTACGGTCGGTTTTACGACTTTGAGTGATTCAACATTTGAGTGATAAGATCAGTTTTACAACAACGGGTGATTCTCATTTAAACCTCAAAATCTTCAATGAGTATTTTGAGTGTTATAGTAGAGTTACTTTCACTGCGGCAAATAAAACGTCAAAGGAATCTAGGTTTCTAAGGTCAAAACTAGAATTTGTTTTTTGACTTGGGTTAATACGGGCCTTAGTCAGTGAAACAAAATATTTCTTAGGGCCTCTTCCACCATCGCCTGTTAAACAGTCTTTTAACAAAAAGTCATTTTTATAATCAGTTTTGCGTTCCGCGTCCTCTTTTCAGCGGGTTTTCAGCCCTAATAACTGTTAAAAGGAGGACTTGTAACGCAGAGCTAATTTTAAAAGTGACTTTTTGTTAAATATCAGTCGAAGAGGAAATGGTGGCAAAGGCCCTTAGTAAATTTAAACAAGAGTTACTTAGTTGTCACTATAATGTTACCAATTAGTATTAAACAAGTTTCATAGTTGATGTAAGTTGTAAATAAATGAATTTGAGTATAATAAAAATTTTAATTATAACAAATTTAATAAAAATTTTAAATGTAAAAAAGTTTAAATGTAACAAATTCTAAGTAGAATTTATTAAGCTGAATCAGTTTCTATAATTATTTCCACGTTGGTACTGATCATTGTCTTAGTTGAATTTACCTATTGGAGTGAATTAGTTATTACAATAATTTCTCTGTTGATATTGACCAGATGTTAATTGAATTTGTTAAGATGAATTAGTTGTTATAGCCATTTCTCATATTCATATTGAATAAATTCTTAAATGCCTTAATTAACGAATGATAATAAAAGCAATACAAATAAGTCATCAAACCCTAACTTAGTAACAATTGCTCGTATTAATAAATCGCTCTTATCTCTAAGAGCTGTATTCAGTACAGTTTTAAGATCTGTTGCTCATTAATAAACGTTACTTAAGTTCGGTTTGTGGTAACACATATCAGCGGAGTGCTGTCAAATGACATCTGTGTATTGACGTATTAATAAACGTAACTCGCGTTCTTTGAGTAACGTTTTATGATACCTTAATGAAGAATATCAGCTGAGTGTGGTCATTTGTTCACTTAAGATCGAGCATAGACAAAAAGAGGGAATAATGGAAGATATTGATATCTATAATCATTATGATTATTATGATATTTAAGATGAATTTTTCACTCCGGTGACTAAAAACCTCGAAAGATATAAAAATTATTTAGAAATTTTCGTGTATATTTTATATATGTCAAAGCTAAATACTTTAAACATTAAAAATTATTATTCAGATTTTGCCGATGGTACTTGATACATACAATCTGAATTTGAATTATATTCTCGTGTTATCCGATCCTATGCTACGTGCCTTGATTTAAGGGTGTTAGTGCTCGTATCCTTGCATTCGACTGTTTTTATATTTGTTTAAGATACTTAAAAAAGATTTTTTTTTCTAATACTGAAAATATGTGTTTTTTATCCATTATAGTAATTAAATAATAACTGCTCACAAAAATACTAGGAAGCAAAAAATTAATTACTTCTATAATTTTTCCAAAAATGTACTATTGTAGTTCACAACACAATAAACAACCATAAACACTGCACCAATGGCGCACGACAACGTTACGTTCCAATAAAATAAAATATTCATACAAAAATACGTTAGTTAACATTATTTACTAATATATGCATTAAATGCATTGAAACATAACAATAAAATAATGACTTTTATGATTGTAATATATTATAATGATTATATAATGCCATTAATATAATAATTTTCATTTATATTGTATTACTCATGTCATTTTTCGATTTTATTCCTATAATGGAACGTTACTAGTTCGTTCCGACGAAATAAAATGTTCATTCTTTTTGACAGATACTCTACTTGAGTTAGACATCATGAGTATGACTTAAGATGGGTTTATTAATTCGTCCATGACTTAAAACTAATATTGACAGCTGAGATGTTATCGTTTGATATAAGTCTTAAGATCTAATGTGAGAGCGATTTATTAATACGAGCCAATGTGTCGTCTCACACCTCACGGGTATGGCCTTTCGAACAAAAAATTTTTTTCGAAATCGGTTCTCAATTGACGAAAATATCGTGTAATATACACAAAAAAAAATAGATGATTGAGTACCTCGTCCTTTTTTGAAAGCAGTCGAGAAAATCTTAAGAAATAACCATGTAATAGTTATTTATCGACAATGCAATTAATCATTTGTTCATTCATCCACCTTTATTGTCAATTTAATAAAATAACTTTAAAAGAAAATATGGAAATAATTCATCATACATAGCATAACTACACATCTAGAAAAAACAAAGCTTCAAAATTCTTAAGAAGTTGATTTGTGACATAGAATGTATTTAACGCAAAATTTAAATTCTCAAATAAATAAATAATTCAGTTTTTTTTTATATTCACTGAATGTAATAAATTAATGAGAAAACAAGTACCTACCTAATATTTTCTGTCAAAATATATATATAGATATGCCGTTCAGATATCAAAGGTTTTCTGTGGGTTGTACGTAGAATATTGGCCGTTATTTTCTCGAAGCTGGTATTTGTGATTAATTTAATTTCGCTTGAAAACAGTATAATTAATTCAAAAAAGACCTTTGATGTCATGGCAATAACAACCTCCGACGCGAAACGATAATTTGATATACTCCGATAAGCATAAGCTAAATGATTTAATTTGATTTAGGTTTCATTAGAATTAGAACTAATTCTCTTGTCATAATCATTTCGATTTGATGCAACGCATTAACATATCCTACTGTTTCACGTAAAAGTGCCATCTGTTAAAAGTTAACATAACTTTTGAACGTAGCGATATAAGCCAATTGTTGAACATTAAGGCACGTTTAATACTATTTTATTTCAATAGATGGCGTATTTACACAACTTACAATAACATTTATTATTATTATTATTTTTTAATCCAATGCATAACACAATCGTATTTTGTTTAGTTAAAAAAAAAAGTTCACGTCTGCTATGAATATAATTAATTACGAACTATCACTATAGTTATTTTCGATGATGACAATATTTTATAAAAAGGATTAAATATTTTCTTCTCATATAAAGAATAGTTAAAGACTATACCTTTTAACTAACCCTTTCTCGTTTATATCTGCTACGACGATGTAAAGAATATTATACAATATCGCAAAACTACCACCTTGAACGCTATTCAAAAATGTAAACGAAACAGTATGAAAAATTCCTAATTTCGAATTACCTATTGGTTTACCTTAAAGGACTTTCATGAAACACCTGTTGAAATATTTTTGCACAACAGTTGGAAGTGGTGACCATAGTCTAATATGTGTAATAATACTAGAGTGGTAATTACTGGAGATATTATAATATAAAGTATTAGGCATACTAAATCATTTTCACAGATGGCGCTGTCACATGTTTCATTTGAACATTAGTGTTTGTCTCGTCCTCTGTCCTCTATCTTAATTAATAATTATTATAGATAATTATGGATTTTTGTTACCCACGGGCACACGTGGAGCTAGCTCTTTAAACTCACTTTCGCGGATTGCAGCCATCATGCAAACAAACTACCTAAGTCAGCGCAACATTGAATTTTTAACAACAACTAGGTAACTAGTGTAAAAGTTTTCGTTCGAGTATAATTTCGTAATTATTGCTATGACGTTTGCGTTTATTGTAATTTTTCGTATAAAATTTGTAAAACACTCCTAGCGAATATTTTTTGTAACTTATATACGTCTGCAAAATAATACCATGGCAACCGTAAAAAAATCATATACGACCCTCTTTTCCTTGAAGCAGAAAATTTTATGAGTTGAATGACATCTTGCTGAATCTACGTAATAATGTAATTACTATATATTTTGGACATTTAACACACAAATAATTTACAAGCTTGGATCTTCGAACTCGCATACCAAACTATTTTCAACGAAACGCGATACCATACCAAACTAAATGGATTTGCTTTCTTATTCGTTCTTTGACCTTCAATAAAAAAAAAAGCTTAGTACTGTTTCGTTTCGTTTTACAAATAGGTAGAGTAAACTGGAGGATTAATGGCGACCTTTAGTTATCAGTCGCATATACAGTTATATTAATTATAATAATATAATAATGGACATCTTTCTAGACTTGGTAATGTGTCAAAAAATAAATCCCTTTCTTCACCGCCTATTCCGCATATCAAAACAAAATAGGCCAATACCTACTTTGTTTTGAAAACGTCATGTTTAAGTGAACGCTACGCCAATAGCGTAATGTTACTTAAACATACGCCATTTGAAACTTATTTCGTGACCGTACAATAATAGCAAAAAAAAGTAGTAGGATGTATTTATTTTTCTAATTTAAGTTATGTTAATAATTTGTTACATTTTCGGGAATAACTTGGTTTTGAATGCTTATGAACATATTGAATTTATTTAGAAATTTTAAAGCTTTGTGCCAAAATTACGTTTTCATTTAAAATTTTTTTTGGCCGACAACTAAAATCGACAACCGGCTAATTTGACTTCTCATTTTTTGTCTCTTTTCAACCAAATTTGTATTCGTATATAAATGACCATAGTTTTTTCTTTTAATAAAATTTTGCGAAGTGTATTCCATTCGCAAGTCGGCCGCTAAAATATATATTTATAGACCTGAAATTCTAGTTTGAACTTGCACGCGGTTGGCATGGCCGACAAACAACGGGTAATTGTCGGCCACCACACTTTGCTACACGAAATGGACGGCTAACAAAGGGTAAAAATACTTTGATTAACTATAATAATACTAATATGCACGTCATTTTTGTAAAGATATCGTTTTTTACAGAGTACCAAAGCCACCATTCAACTTCGTCTGTATGGTGAGTGATGGAAAAGAAAAGCAAAAAAATCAGAAAAATGGTGAAGGATGGAAAAGAAAGGACGAAAAAGGTAAAAATAAGAAATAAAAAAGAAAATAAAAGAAAAAGATAAACCTAAAATGAAATACAGTTTCTGTTAAATATATAGAAATGTACAGTAACGCAAACGATGACGGCGACAAAAACATTTATAAATGTATGAGATGGTATCATTTACAAATGTATGATATTTTATGGTATATTCGACGGGAAAATAAGCAGGCGAACCATCAGATAGTGGATAGTCACCGCCGCCCATGTGCACTGGACACTTGCAACTCCAGAGGAATTACCAGTGCGTGGGCGGTTTCTTAGGAAGGAATGGGATATTTAATAAAAAGGGAGAGGGGTGTGTGTGTCACCGGAACTCTCGCTCACTAGACGAAATACAACAGCGAGAGCTACTACTTTACGTCCGTATTTCACTAAATACGAATGTGATATTTTATCGGTCCGAGCCAGTCCATTTTTGTGCTGCAGTCAAATTAACCAGAGTATATCCCTTGAGGGACAGCCAAGTATATACCCCTTTCAAAAATTAAACTTGAGTACAGCGAAGCTTTTGAACAAGATTTTAAATGTAATTTCTTTTCGAATATTCATGAATATATTTCCAAAATGTATTCATGAATATTACATTATTATTATAAATTAGTTAAAATTAAATAATAACAGGACTGAAGTGGAATTGTCAACACGGTTGATAAAGTTTAATTTAAATTTGAAAAATTAAATAAATAAATATTTATTTTCTTATACAAAGTGTAATATCAATTTTATCTTTTTATTTCAAATTATAGTTTGATCCTATAACAATTATTAAGTGAAAACTTGGAATATGCTAATGTTACTTTGTCGCCATTTTCCATTGTGCATGGAAGATGGGGACATTGTTGGCGAGTTTTGTAAGCTGCACAAAACTCAGCGACTGATGTCACTGTTAAACTTGTTAATTCTCTTCCCTACGCTTCAGCGTTTCAATTGAATTTAGATAATCTCTTTAGACCAAACATTTCCTCTTCTAATACCGTTATAAACGAGCCCAATTTCGAAATTCTAGGACTACCCACCACTAAACTAGATGTCGGGGGTATCCCAGAGGGGAAATGAGGAAGGATAGAAAATGGACAAGGTAGAGAGGGGAAGGGTGTATACCGCTCGGAAGTTTATGGTCACCTAGAAATAGTAAATAAATAAAAACCACAGGAAATAGAAAAACTGTACAGGTAAATAGAAAAAAAAGTAATACGAGAGGATTATAAGGTCGTAAAGACATTGAAAAAAATATTTATAAATGTAACAGCGATTTCAGCACCACTGCGTAAGCCAGCACTTTGGATTTTTCTCACAGTTGCCGCGGAATACGGATTCTTGCGGTGGTGGGCAAAATGATGAACAGAGTTTTCAGGTGATCAGACTTCTTTATTGCAGCATGAGCTTCACAAGTGGCGGTCGGAGTACAACTGGTTAGAGCGTCGGTACACTCTATGCGACGGATGCACCGATTCCGCTGAAATTTGTAGATGGCGCATCCGCCTGCACATACGAGTTGTATACATTTTAATCGAGAGGTCGTGGCCAAGCACTGCATATTTTACGCATGAGAACCACATACGCTCGGTACACCGATTCGCCGTCGTACCGTAACGACCGGGGAGATCAATCAGACGCTGAAAACCACGGGGTTTTCAGAGTCTGATTGATCTCCGTCAAGGCACAATTTTATATGCATCTCATATGCGCATCACAATGATTTCGTATTTACGACAAAGCACAATATACGACAAAAAACACAATAAAAATAAGCAAAACATGAGATATTCTAAAACACAATAAATATACACAAAGGCAAAATATACAAAAACATGTAATTCCTTACAACTGATCTCTACCCCAGTAATAAAAATACAACTATTCAAATTATGTATTTAATAAACACACAATACAATAAAATAAATAAATTCTTAACCTAGTCCGTTTTATAAAACAAAATAATACACATTATACAATTTGACACTAGAAGCGCAGCTACTCGTAACAATAAATAAACAGGGAATAAAGTAAAAAATCACTCCTCAAAGTAGATAAGTCACCTACTCGTAATTGGTGACCTCTAATACGTATTAGAGGTTTACATATGAAAATAAATATAAAATAGGGGTATAGTAGTAAAGGTATAGTATACCGGTACAGACAAAAGAATTATCACTCAATGGTGCCTACCTCGGTATTTTTTTCTTATATTTATAAAAAAAATATTTCCAAAGGTAGCCGAAATGTTAAGAATGCGATAATCGTCACAAAGAAGCAGGTACGATGGCGGCGAGGCGTCATAATGCGGCCTTTCCGCCTCACATGTCTTTATTAGTGGCCAAGGGAAAAAAATATCCCCATAAACAGGACTTCCAACCGAGCCGGGTTTCACAGCGTTAGCACGTGTAATAGAAATGATAAAAACAAGTTTTAATGTTGCCTTTTTACATCTTTTTTTTTATTTTCCGAATATGAGAAAATCTTCAGTCTTCATAAAGGGAAATTAAAAAATTGTACTTCTGTAGTTTGGTTTAAATCAGTGTCTATACTTCAAATCTAAATGTTAATGTGTTAAAAAAAAACATTTTTTCTTGATTTACAAAATAATGATTTTCGAACATTTTCCTGTGCTTCCGCTGTGAAACCTTGATTTTTGTAGTAACTTAATATGAAAAAAAACGAGTGGTTCGTGGGACACTAGGAACGAAGTTCCTTCGGCTAATGTAGAATCGACACAATTTGCAAAAAAAAAATATAATGTACTTTAAGTGTTATGACAGGAATATGTTTTATTATAAGATACTACTTAAATCGTTTGGTGATCGTTGTAGTGGAATTATGACATTTACTCCTTACTATCTGTTCTTCAATCATCTTCATTTTCTGTTCTTATTGTTAATTCTATTTTCGAAAAAATTTACGATTATTATGATTTATTTCTTATATTTTACCGACATATATTTGATAATGGAAAATAACCCCGACCGATTCTCGGTAATCGCGCGAAGTCGTAAACAAGTCGCGCGGCCTCATGCTAGCCGTGCCCGGTGTGATCCACCAATCAGCGCTCGCCGTTCGCCGAGCTCGCGTCACCTTACGCCAATTACCGCGCAATAAAATAACGACATATCTAAAAATATACGACTGTAGCACCTGCGCACGTCTCATTTAACGGTTTTATTCCACGGACTTTTTCTTATTCTTACGGTTTTATTCCACGGACTTTTTCTTACGGTTTTACTATCACATTTTTTTCAGTTCGGTTGCGCAGCAAAATCCCTATCTCCTCCAAGCCCGCCGTAAGGAACTTCGTTCCAAAAATCTTTAATAATCCATTATTAAGTTATTATAACTGCTTTGTTTGAACAATTATTTCAATGGATATAGTTTTGACCCCAAAAACACCGAATCAGTTGTTTTTGGAGTCAGGTTCAGCCAAAGATAAATCAGACACAGTTGTGTCTCCGTGGAAGAAGAAAATATCCTTTTCAACTCAATATTTAACATTTACTTATTATTAAAACAGACTCTTCTTAAACAAACAACAGTTTAAACGAGGTATTTAAGCAATTATTTATAGAGGTATTTGAAAGTAGTTTTTATTTTTAATATTATAAAAATTGTTTTATTTCACGATTTCTAATTACTGATTAATCATAACTTTATAATTCAATTAGCTACTTTACATGTCAATCAAACCATGGTTAATATAATTAGCCAGCCATCTCCAGGCAGACATTACTTTGTGCGGTGCACGTGGAAAATAAATATTCCGTTTTCGTATTAATTGTCCTTTGGTAATCATTCCAGGGTTTTTACATTCTTTGTTGGAGTGCAACTACCAAATCATTCTTATAGAAGTTACATAAGTTATTCTTACTCTTTATTAAAGTTCTATAGTTCATATAGATTACATTTCCCTTCACCCTCACATTAAATTTATTCACCCTGTTATTATATTTTTTCCACGAAAGAATTTCGTTTTGGATCTGAATAAATAATAGTCTGACCGTGCAGCGTACGGATTAAATGCTGAATGTGGTAGGAGTTCAATATCACCACGTTCTTCTATCTTATCCCACGTAACTTTCTCAATGTGTGGTCTAGCACGGTTATGTTGTAAAAGCACCCGTTTTCGGTTAGCTATACCTGAATAGTTCTGTGAGAAAACTTTTTACATCCGTGTCAGCTTTTCACTATACATCTCCGCAGTGATAGTTTAACGTCTGGAATTGTTTCAAAATAAACTAAACCTTCATAATTCCATCAAACGCATAACAAAATTTTCAGTTCGAATCGACTTGTCTTCACTACAGGTTCAGATATTCAAGTTCCTTTGACTGACCACTGGATTTTCCATGTTTGTATTTGTTTACATAAGTCTATTTTTCATCGCAAAAAGCAATGTGTTTAACAAAACGATCATATTTTGTCAGGACAAGGAACAGTTTGCATTCTTCTAGTCGGCGTTTTACTTGATTCTCATTTAAGTCTTTAGGGCACTATTATACAACTTTTATAAGCCTTAAGTACCCGATGACTTTAAGTGTCGATGTGTGATGTCTTTAGAAGATCCAAGGGAGGCCGATAATCGGCGAGTGCTGATACTAGGTTTCTTTTCTACTATTTCCTTTGTGGCCTGAATATTCCATACAGGTGGGTGACCAGAGTGCGAATGATGTATCATATTTATGTTGATGAATCAATAGTGTTTTCAACTTTTAGTAGAAAAGCTGGCAAATAATCTCCAAAAAAATTAATAACAGGGCAATATTCATTGACAAAGTTTTTTATTTCGTTCCTGAGCCCGTGGCGTACATAGCTGTTTGACTGCATCTAGACTTCACTGCATCTAATAATTTACATCTTAGTTTTAGTTCAGAGTATATGAAACCGAATTGTTCCAATATTTCTAGTTAGTTAATTTGTTCATTGTTAGACTTATGATAAAAAATTATATTACCTTCAACTTTATACCTCTGTCCGATCCTGTGAGAAGAGGTTCAACAGATGCGACAGACAGACAGACAGGTAAACAGACAACGAAGTGAGATAAAAAAACGACCACTTTACCCTGTACATATTCTTTTTTTCCTTATTGAGGTAAGGATCACTAAACTTGAAGAATTAATTGTATGTCTAGACGGTAGGAACCCTAAAAGCTAATAGATTATATTAGTTAGGTTGTTATCCGTACCTGCCAAGATACAAATTTTTATTGCTATGCAATTCTACTGGGGACGGATTGGAAAAAAAATTATAGTTACTAATAGTAGAGAAGTGTATTTTGAGGTGTTTTACGCATCTGAAAATGATGAATAAAAGTTGATCTATGTAAGAATCTTACAGAGTAATTTTATTTTCTGAAAACGCGCGAAGAAGAACCCTAGTAAATCATTTTACAGGGATAATGCCAACTTATCACAGGTAAAAGGTAGATTAAAAACGAAGCAATACTGGCTTCTCCTATTCCGTTTAGTCATCAAAAATTTCGTATCGGAACTTACTTCTTCTCTAAGTCTGTGGCCTTGGTTTTGTTCCCTAGTCCTGGGTGATGGCACAACAGGTGAGAACCACTAGCATTCAACGATTGCGAGAATATGACAACCGTTAAATGCCACATTCTGGCTTTGTTTCCACTAGGCTTTATATTTTTACGACGAGACAAGACAAATTCTAGTTCTTTACTTGCATCGACGGTGCCCGCTCGTGTTTGGATCAGTTCCGGCTTATCGTAGCTAGTCTAAGAGAATTAAGTCACGAGGACTTAAATCTGTTAGGTTTTCTAATTTTCTTTAAAACTATCGTAGACGCTTCGGAATTCTAGGTATTATTACTATCAGACCCTCACAGAAATCTTTTAATTGAATATTAATGTAATTTTATGCACATTTTTCACTTCTCAGATTACTGAGATAAACGAAAATTTGGGACAAACTTTTGATAGAATTTTTAATATTATTAACCATATAAGAATAACAGTAGGTCCAAACAGCTTGCTAATACATCGTAATGTGACGACTTGAGTGTTTGAGGTTAGATGAGTATAGGTTGTGTATAATTATGTGTTTATTTTCCTTACCTTTACCCGAGGATCGTACATTTTGTTACTAGTATTATGTCTTATGAAACCCACACACAGCCTCTACAAGCCATTCGAGAATGAAGCATTTAACATTTAGACGTCTGTTGCAATAAAAATACGCAGGAACCTTCGGATGGATAGTGTTTTTGGAACTAATTAGATTGATGGAATTTTTGCAACCATTTTTGAGTAGCTATTAGAAAACGTGGCCGATCCTAATAAACAAATTCAGGATATAAGATATTTCCACTCCAGAGTCAGTAGTATGATTGCGTGCGCTGCCATCTCTAACTTCAGCACACTTTTAAATGATGACTCTCTTGAGGTGGTTGTGGCTCTACAGTATGTTATGTTTCTTTACGCCGCATTCGGAACACTAATATGTGTTCTAATGTACAGGCAGGTGCCTAACTATTAGGCAGGTGCCTAACTAATGTTAGGCACCTGCGTCTCTTACAGATATCTATTTTAAGACAAAGTAACAACTGTGTACCAAAATTAAAAAAAAATGCGAGCGCACCACCGTACACGTGATAGAAATGAAACTTCTTAAATAATAACTTTTCACGGCTGTAATCAAATAATTATAAGAGCAAACGTAAAAACCGTAAATAATCATAAAACTCTATGATAAATATCAATTACATAACGCGTGTACCTCAACTGTTCATATATAGTGTCTGACGTGTGCATCTACAACGTGCGTATACGCGACACTATCTTATTCTATGTCTTTGTATCGTTATATATACGTCGCTCTCTTTCGCTCCACTCCGTCGGAATGTATAGCTCTCTTTCTCCTGTATACGTCATACCTTTCTTCTCTCTCATGTAACTAAGTTTTATACCCAATTCTCGTCCAATTCTTAATCATAGATTCGTCGCCTTTTTAATTTCACTTCAAAAATTGTTATGTTAACAAAATTCAAGAAAAGAAAAGTTATTAAATTGACTTAAAACGTAAAGCAATACCTACGTAGTATGCCATACCATGGCCTAAAAGTAATTTGTCACCTAAACCACAGGTGTGCCAGCTACTGAAGCGAGATGAGTTTTGTTATTTTGTGTTCACAATGTATTATGTTCGGAGGAATCGGGAAGATTAGAAGGGATACATTTCCTTTGTCAAAACCCTGATTCAGATTAAACCAACACGGCCCGTCACATATTATTGTTATCGTTTGTAGAATGAAATCAAATAATAATTCAATCTTAGATATTTAGTCCTTTGTAAATAAGAAAGAAATTAAAAACTATTGCATTTTTCTTTTTTTTTTGATAAAATGGAACAATATTATGTACTTATAAATCATTAGTGTAACAGAATAAAAGAATTTGGAATGAAAAGTTGTAAAAAGTTATATTACGATTTATGAAAAACAATAGTTACCTAGTTTGATAGATGTTATAATGAAATAAATAACGTTTTATTAAATTTGGAATAACATTAAAGAGCTTTATAAGTTATAGTTTTTAGTATAGTGTAATAAATCAACGCTTAATGGATTTTTTAATTACAATGACGCCCATCGTAATTAAAAAAATTCTACTGCAATATTATTTTTAAAAATATCTAATTGTATTATTAGGACATCAGGATAAAAGTTCATGTTTTTGCTTTAACACACAATTTATTTTAGAATGCTAATTCTCTATAAAATTTAAATATAATTGTCTGTACCTATATTAAATTATGATTGCCGTCATGTCTTTATTGACACTCACAAGATTGACTAAGACTAACCGATTGACTAAGAATCATCAAAATTGATCTACGCGTTTGGTCTATAGGGCGCCAAAAAGAATCAAACATACGCACATAGGTGTATATAGAGGCTGATAAACACATTACCCTTTTTTGCACCTCGCAGTCGAGGAAAAAATAAGCATTGCAATCGAAAAACAACCACATAGACACAATATATGCATATTATAAGAAATCATAACCCTTCTTTTTAGATTTCTTGCACTCTGGAGAAAAAAAAAATAACGAAAAAAAGCCAATCACTTAAATACGAGCGTCGAATAGAGTGAACGTCCTCCATAAACACGCCGTCAAAGGCCGCGCCAGCCGGCAGTCGCGGCGCGCATGCGGTGAGCGGTGGGTGTGTTTTAGCTGTCACGTAGCGCGTCAGCTGTCATTCGCGAAAACATTGCTGTTTTCATTTCGTCAATTAGATGTGAACGCGATAAAAATATTAAAAATTAAATGTCGGCAAATGGACACAAATAAAAGGAAATCATCGCCGCGTACCAATAACAATATGGATCGCGAGTCGAGATTACTATTGCGAAAAATAACCATTGACATCGTTATTCTGTTTTGCGGTGAGTTTAAATTGTTTCATTTTTTTTTCCGTATTTTGACTATAATTCAAGGTTTTCCGAATATTAATATAATTAAAACAAAATAGTTATTAGCTCTACCTAATTTCAATCGACTATGAATAAAAATTGAACTTCAATTTTATTATCATAACAGAGTATGAGAAATAATTTGAAATAACATATCACATAGTGCTTTAATATTTTGTGTGTAAAATAAATAGGCGTTCTGTTATCTTAGTATGTGTATATGCAGTAGTTATAATATGACATTTTTTATCTCAAAGGATTAAAATATGTAAAATTTTAAATTTAGTTTTTAACAATTTTAATTAATTTTTCATGTAATTAAAAAATTTACTCTATTAAGTATATGTGGATAATTTGGAAAGTGATTAACAAACTTTAGGTACTTAGTAATATAATATTCAACACATTTAATGAGCTATTATCTGGACATTAAATTCCTTGAATAAATTTTAACTGCTTTAATAATCTACCTGATCATTCCTGATCTATCATTAATATTAATTAAAACAATAATATTATATGACACTGATAGGTATTACAATACATTATATAAATTAATATTAATACCATAGTATTGTTGACATGTTTTGGATATATGTATATGATTTTGTATTGCATTTTAAATATAAATTTGTCTGTTTCACTGCAAATAAAATTAGTTGCATGTTTATAGTTTCATATTGACTTATATGAACTATATAAATAAAGGTCTTAGTGTTGTCTTACTTATTAATAACTATAATGTATTTACTCTTGCAAATGTACAATTTGTTATAACTAAAATGCGTTATGATAAACCAATGGCAATTTCAAATTAGTTAAGTGCTTGTTCTGTCTAATATCTCTCAGTGCAGTGTGGGAATATCATATAGTGAGTTTATTCATCCAGTGTTTGGTTTCAATGGAACTCCATTCATTGATCGACATGCAACACATTTTAGTATGGATTAAGAATCATACAAAAATAAACAGTTTAAATTTTCTTTTCTGCAATACAAACATGAGTACATTCATTTAAAGGGAATTATTATCTGAAAACTTTGATAATAAATTTAAATTTCTATGTTTTGTATGGTCATATCTGTAAATATGCATGCTCAAATAAGGACACATTATCACCATTAGCTGCAATATTGGCTTATATATAGTTATATATAGACTACCATTCCAGAAATACATTAAAGAGCATGAAACTCCTTCAGACCTATCATTCTAAATCTTTGAAACTGAAATCTATCACATTAATGCTCAAGCGTTAGCATCATTTAAATATTCATTAACATAATAATAGTCCGTCTTCGTGAACTGGATTTTGGTATGTTCAAGAATTAATTCATTTTAAATTTTATCTCCTTAAGAATTCTATTACAAAAACAAAATGAAGTTGCCTATTAAAGTATCATTAACCTTTAACAGTCTAAATCTGGGTACTGAGAGCACATGTATTCATATAGTTATTTATTTTCTACTATAACCTATTGTTTTTGCATGTATCTATTATACATGTAATAAAACAGTAAAGCAAGGGGTGTCTGTACATTGAAGGCAAGTATGAAAAATAGAAAGCGAACGTTAATTGAAAGGTATAAGAGAAGACAAGGATTTTGACTGTCTGTTTGTTCCCGCACATTGCTGAAATGACTAACCAGATTTTAGTGTTGTTTTCACGAGTAGATACAGCTTGCCTTGAAGCAGACATATGTTTTATGAGTTAATGTGATTTTAATCAGATGTCAGGAGAAAAAAGTTCTAGCATGAGAAGTTAGGTGGCAAATAATAATTGCTACCGTCAAAGGCCTGTAGAGGTATTACAATATAAACGAATGACAACATTCAAAAGAAAAAAAATCTGCACTCTATCTTCTGATCGCTATTGAAAAATATACCAGTGGGAGAGGGTTTGAGGGGGAATGGGCTTGTGACTGAGAGTGGGGATGAGTTGCAATTAAAACTTTATGTGACAGACTGAATGCCACTCAGGCGATGCCACGGACACAAAGCTAATATATAATATTGCTAAAAATAAAAATGTTGCTTTAAATAGGTTCTAAACAAATGTAAAGGTGATTGAATATCTTTATATTTCAAATTATTGATTACTCAAATTGCTCATTTATTAAAACCAAATGTTTGAATTTCAGCAGATTTCCCCATTCTGTATGGCATTATGTTATGAAAGTAACGTAAAATTGATAAACCCCATTAAATCTTCGTCAATTTTCTTAATTGCTCAATTATAGAATTGCAGAGTCCAATTTACTAGGCACTCTCATACCATGTGTATTTTATTTTAAATTACCGTCAATGGTAAAGCCTAAAATACAGTTTTATTAACTAAGTTTGGTAGAATATCTCCAATTAGTTGATATCAATGTGTAAAATTTTGAGCAAAAGAAAGATACACATTTTATTATATTTGAATTGCTCAGTAAGTTACTATGGTGATATATTTTTGTAAAATCAATTGGAAACCTTGAGAGTACAGTAAATCATATTTATTTATGCTAGAACCATAAAGGGATCCATTTTCGATTCTCATAGAATGTCAATTGTATAATAGATTATTTTCATTAAATTTGATAATATCAACTTATTATATGAAATATTTTTTTCTTGTACATCTTTTTCATTATTATCAATAGATCATTTAAAATCATATGTTCTTTCAACATTTATATGGAACTGTTATATCATCAGAAAAGCATTAAAAAAAATTTTTTAACATATGGCAATTTTATCAACAGTTTAAAAAATAGTATTTATCAATATTTCATTACATTTTGCCAAAATACATATCCCAATATGATGTATAAGAACTGTAAAAGGAAAAAATAAGGAGGTAAGGCGAATAAAATATACAATCAGGTAATGAGACAAAAAATTCCAATATGTATCTAGATACCAATTATATGTGCATGCATATACTATGCAAGGGTGTTATATATATGTAAAAGGATATTATTTTGTGATAAAGTCACTTGGTTTTTAATTTTGATAAGTGTTAGATCGTCTTAGTGCTGGAGGACCCATGTTTGCATGTTTGCATTAAAATCATTTACTAATTTCTATTATATAATATTTAACTCCAATGTTTGTTTATTTATTCTAAAATAGTTCCAGAATTTTCTTGAAAAAATTGTTTATTTATTATAAGCGATATTTCTAAAATGAAACAGTGTAGGTTATGCAAAGCATATTATGCGCATTTAAAAATTCTACTATTGTCCTGAGAAAGTGCAGAAAAATGTAGAATTACAATTTATCTAAATATAGTGATAGCTCCAAACTTGAGGTTAAATAATAGTCATTAATATGAATATTCCAAGTTGATATGTAATTTACCAGATGTATCTCAAAGAATCAAAATAATTGAAAAACTTTTAATGAAACACCAAAAAGTAAAAAAATAAATTTTACAAATAATATGCATAAATTCACTACACGGTTCTGCTCCAGCTTTGAGAATATTTGGCTCATATGACGTGCATACATGTCATTATGATATAATAGTGTACGCATTTAGAAACATAAATAAAAGTGAAATTAATTTACATAACTTTACAGCTTCTAGTCTAATAAATTAATTGCTTGTTTTTATGTTGAAGAATACAATCTCGTAAGCATATTTTATTATTCAATTAACAGGACAATGTATGTTAATAAATTCTGTAATTTGTAAATTGGTATATTTTTCATATTTCCATATTGCTATATTAATATGTGTGGTAAAAAATACCAGTAGTAGAGAAATGGTCAGCACATTGCTTTCAGATCACAAAGTAATTAGTTCCATTCCTGATCTAAGACCTTATAAAAGATGAAAATTATCTGCACAGTACATACCACACTGATCCATTGCTCTCGGACATTGTTACCATGTTGGCATTGATCTTAAAGTACTTTCAATGTATTTGAAAATGGGATTTTGGGAGAGTGTGTCCCTGCAGTGTGGCGCAGGGACAAAAACCTTACGCGGCATATTAATTTGAAACATATGGTTTATTTTCATAGATTTTTGAACTTTCTGCTAAGAAAATTGTATACTATTACCAGAAAATTTCGTATTGTTTTCAGTCCAATTTTCGAAAATCCAGTTTTTATCAGATATATTTATATACGGGTCTGTGTATGTGTGTGTGTGTGTGTGTGTGTGTGTCTGTTTGTCGTGTAATATGTTTCTATGTAAATGTGTTTGCTTGAATGAATGAACCTATAGAAATTGGGTTTATTGAAATTTTAATGAATTTTTTTCTACGCGTGCGACTTGCGCTGCGAAAATTGTAGATAATAGAACATAATAATGTACTCCAGTTTTAGAAAGCGTATCAATATTTACAAAAGATTCGTGATACCATACGACTAACTATTATAATGATGTCACTATAACTACTTTTGACGGTTTTAAAGTTAATAGAAATGACAGTGAACCACGTTTATTCTTCTTGGTATTATCTTGGTATTAATTCTTATCAGCATTTCTACTGATTGAATTGAATCAATTGAAATGGAAGAAGGCATTGTTTCTTTAAAGGGCAAATGAGCATGTAAGCAAAGATAGAAGAGGTGATCACCGCCGCCCAAGGACATTCATAACTCCAGAGGAGTGACTAGAACATTATCAGGCTTTTAGGCAGGACTAGGATTTGATAGAAAGGGAAATAGTCGACCAGAATTTTTAAGAAGGAATAGTTTGTCTGTTGAATGAGGAAATGGGCCACCGGAACTCTCACTCAGTGAACGAGAGAAACAGTGGGAGTTGCTACTTCACGTCTGTATTCTGTGAGAGTGTTGTACCTCCTTGTAGTAAAATAATAGCAAGGATGTCCTTTACGAAAATGTGTTTATGAACACTGAATACGTCTTTTATACAAAGACACATACAAAAATTAATGATTTGTAATTATTACTTTTGATTTTAAGAAATTAAACTATTTCGAATTGGTATTTTTAAGAATTTTGCCTTAATGAATTGGAGACTACATTTTATCTATAATATCTATCGTATTAGGTATCGGTTTTAGCAGTCCATGATAATGTTGCATATTAATAAAGTATTTATTAAATTGTCATATATATGATAGTACCATAGGGATCATACAATTTAAATTGCCAGGATGTGAACCCGTTCGCTTCGTTCCACTCACGCGCAGGTAATTGTGAGATGTCAAAACATCCGACGCGTTTCAACTCCGATACGCCCGCTGTCGGATTTGAGTACTTATCCGTAAAGAGCCGTGGTAAATGCTCGCGGAATTATGAGGGGGAAACAGATAGCGATGCTTTTGATGCGGAAGAGAGATGGAAAATTGATTATATTTAAATTGCAAAATTGCAGTAACTTATCGCTCGTATTTTTAAAGGTTTTTAAATTGTCTGCGGCTGACGTGTACGCTTACAAATCAACACAAACTTGTTTCCAATTTAATAAATCGATTATAATGATTATAATTATATATATAAAATAGTTTTCCAATAAACGACTCTGTTCTAATCATTTTAGTGTGTTTATATTTTTTTGTGATTTTGAAGCCTTTTGGCTCAGCGCTCCACGTAGTATATAGAACATTAGCTTGTATGTTCTTTCATGTGTGGATTTTATAAGATGGCATCAAAGTGGCATTGACATAAGAAACAATATATATGTGAGTAATCTCTCGCACAAAGATAAAGAAATTGTGATTAAAAAAAAAACCTCTATCACAGTTTCTATAAAAATAACAATAATATTTTGGTAGTTCTCCTAAAAAACAATCCTTTTCCTTTTAGCAGTTCTTTAAGGGTATATTTTTACCGGACTGCGCGACGTAAAGTAGGATAATGTGTTTATCTGCCTATCTATATATGTATGTTATTTTATGGCGCTCTAGAGACTAAACACGTGGACTGATTTTTGTCATTCTTACGTTAATCGATCTGTCGTAATCTTGTGAGTGTCACCAGTCATGACTGTAAGTAAATTTTAAAATGGCGACAACCAGACGCCATATTGTGAAAAAGAAAAAAATTGAAGTCGATAAACTATATCAAGTGGGGTATCGTTGAAGAGGTTTCTCTAATCGTTTTTCATTTTGAATGACTATTCAGACTATAACGATTTAAAGTTCATTAGCAACCATTCTCACTTAAATTATCAAAATTTATAATAAAAATGTGATTAAGTTCTTATAGTTGTATTATTAACATGGAAAATAATTATTATAAAAACAGAAAGACGACGATGAAATACAAAATGGCGAGAAAGACGAAAAAAATTTTGTAGTATAAAGAGGGACATATCATTGAGTATCTAGATCTTTCAAAAAGGAGATGACGTTTTCTAAACCATTTTACAGCTATAAACTCTGTCAATTAATTAGTGTAGATAATTGACCCTAAAATAAAAAGAAATTTATTACGATTATTACAACAAGACACGATTTTGACACTGCAAATTCAAGAAAGCAATGTCATTTTATTGAAAAGTAGTAAATAAAAAATAAATTTAGAAAATCGACGGCCTAAAAGTGAAAATGGAAACGAAATTGTGTAAAAAAATATTCAATTAAATATAAGAAATATTTGCATTCAGAGGCATCAAATTAATGTTTCTTTGCAGGCCGCGACTCTTGCTACATGTATGCCTCCGTCTGTAAATATTTGACATATTTGATTGGATCGTTTCTTACTTGATCTTGTTACTGTCGTTTTAATTCACTTTTACGCGGTCGGGCTTATAAATTTATATATATATATATATATATATATATATATATATATATATATATATATATATATATATATATATATATATATATATATATATATATATATATATATATATATATATATATATATATATATATATATATATTAATAAATATGACAAGATACGATAGTATCTTTAATACAAATTACATGGAAGTCCAATAAAAACTACCGTCCTCTTTAAGGTCTCGCTTTTAGTAGCGGTACTCAAAAGTGGCAAGCTACCCCCAGCGCATTTCGCAAGCAAAAAGGTAATGCAACAAATGTTTGTTTTTAATTAAAAAAAAATATCACCGATCCAACTCGGCCCGTCATTTGAAAGCCTATTTCAGAAAATATTCATATGGTCGCCTGAAAACGAGCCCAAATTGACTTGAGATTGTTTTTAAAAATTCCATCTTTACAGCTACTGTCATCCCCATAAACCTTATACAATAATAATCGTGTTTAAGAGTGTAATATCAAGAATTATAACTACATAAATATCGTTAAGTTTAAAAGTTACAGAACCGGTATCGCCGTAGAGGTCATTTCTGTATATGCTGACACTCTAAAGAATTTGTAATAACGATTATATTTGAAATGTAGTGAAATCGAAAAAAGTGGTTATGGTGAAGTATTATCAAATGTGTCATTTTTTTCATCAGAGTACAGGTTGTCAATGTAACAAGATTTTAATTTACTTTGTACTTTTGTTGTACATGGTTTTTCCTGTATCGTTGTATAGATTATTGTTGTAAACAAATATAAAGCGAAATCTGATGACATACCTCACTTATTGTCATTATGAAGTAGAAGACTTTTTTGAAACTTCAATCAGTAATGCCCATAACTAATTCTTTATTAGAAATAATAATAACCCATAGTGTGAATATCCAAACACGTGTCTATATATACTACGTGTTAATTAATGTATCAATAAAAACTTTGTCTTTATTCAATTTATAATTTCGAATAAATTCGACGAAAACTAAATTGAAAGTATAATAAAATAAATAAATAATTAAATAGAAATAAATTAATAATGATATGACATTCATTTTTTGCATTTTATGTAATTTGGATTCATTTTAAGGTCTGTGTACCTAGTATATGTATAAAAGGAGTAAATATTTGTTTAATCAACGCACAGTCGAAACGGCTTGTGATATTAAAACTTGATATCTTTCATAAGATTAACTTTTATGACTGTAGGCCGGCATTAGTGCCGGCATTCATCCCTAAGTGGATGAAAAAGAGGTGACAGTTTGTATGAAACTACCGTTAGTTTTGAAGTTAGCGTTATGGAAGTTGGTATTTGGGTCCTTTTTTTTTAATAATTAAACCTATTGTAAAGTTTTTGACAATGAAAACCTAAAGAGGGTCAATGTAGTAAAGACCGTTATTTTTTAGTAGAAAATCATATAAATTGATTTTTAAGTCTTTATTAGAACCAAATAAATATGTGTTTCAATGTTTTTTGAAATGTGACCCTTGAAGGAACGAAAAAAATTATAGGCTTCCATTGGTTTTGAATCCAAATTATTTTTGTCTTACACTGACGAATGATATATTCGATATAACAATAAAGAGAGCGAGACCGTGATTGAAATCGCGAGCGAAACTAGTATTGGTATCGAGAGAAAAAAACAAACAAACAAATGTGCATATTAAGGTTCGAACTAAAAAATTTGAGCCTTTTTATTTAAACAAAACGACAATAATTTGAACCTTTTAATTTAAATAAAACGACAATAATGTATTTTAATTATACTTAAAATAATGTACCTACTACATTAGCATATCGGTAATGCGACTCGTAAGATTTTACCTTTTCGAACATCCGAATTTTTCCTAACATGTCTATAGAAGTTTTTACATCAAAAAATGAAGGTATCTATTCTATGCTTACGCAGATGAAGCTACAGCTTGAACTACTTACAGATATAGAAAATAGTAAACATTTTCATATGTCGCGCGCTCATTAGCGAACACAGCAATTCTTAGTCCTTTTTTGCGGCGTATATTTCGCTATCAAATCCGGATAGCTCCGCCCTTAATTTGCACATTCGTGTGCCCTTCTAGAAGGGAAGTCGAAGCCTATAAACGAAAATGCCAGTGGGTGCCCGTCCGGCCTACGGGGATTTTAATGGTCAGTCCTCGTACACTGTAATGCACGACGGTTCATATACCTTTTCATATAATAAGGTAAAACTGGCCGCGGCAAAAAATCCAATATACCCCCTGCCTTGAAGGTATCAGGTAATCACATGTTTTCAACTGCCGTTATCGCGTTTGCGTATAATATTATTTGCATAAGTATTTATATGCTGTGCGTGAAAGGACAGCCACGGAAGCTGTGCTTTAGATGAATATCGATGTAAAGCCAAACGAGTTAATAATGTTAGAAAGTAAACTCTCGACCTTCAGAATAACATATTTCCGATCCTCGTGATATTATTTAATTCTAAATGCACAATCTAATATAAATTCAATAATACCTGAATATTAGGTATTCAATCATTTCATCCACATTCTCGTGATAATCTCTATAATTAATAAAGTCGGTTCATTGTGTGCATGAAAAACCGGCAAATGCAATATTAATAGATCCGTAATGACCTAATCGTTATATATTGCACAATAAAATACGCATTTTCATGATATAAATATACATTGCGCTGTCATATCTAATCGCTTAATAAAATAGTTTTCAGTCGAGTCGGCTAAACGTAGCCGCTATCGCCTTAAATGTTTTGATGGTCCGTTTTATGGCCGAAATGGATACGTTAGGGTATTTTAGTTGGCCGTAATTCCGGTGAGGGTATTAAAACAAAATTAGTTCGAAAGCGGTCTGTGCGCACTCAAAAATAAATCTCGTAAATATGGATCGAGAAGAATCACAGCCAGGATTTACTAAACGATTGTTGAAGATCGCGTAATCTGACCCCGTTCTGGACGCATTCCATTAGAAAAATGTATATTGCTGACTAAGAAAAGCAATTTAACCGGTCGTGATATTTATTACGTCGTCAAAGATGTAACGTATGTTCGTACGGAATATGCGCTATGTGGAATTGTTCTCTTCTGTCAGTTTCTATTTGTATTAACGCAGGCTTTTAAGGTTCGCATCTGCTTCTAGTTCAAGCTATCGTAACTGATCCCGGATATAAATCTGTTAATATTGTATTTCAACATAATTTATAAGCTACGTATTGTAGTAGATGTTGAAAAAGAAAATAAAATAAGAGCTATACGAGGATGACGTGTTCGTGAAGACTAAAGCCTCGGCAAAGAGAAAAAAAATTATAAAAATGAAAGAAAATATGATCAGCGTGAACTCAATACAGCAAATAACAAAATAAAATGTTCACGTCAGTCGACTACATGGAGTCGCGAAGGGCTCGATGTACGAATATTCACTGTGTCGCTGCGTATGTGTATACAGAAAATAATCTCTTATACAATTTTAACCTCATTAATAACCAAATACTCTGTAAATAAAGGGTATTATAAAATTTCGAAATATCTCGAGGACAAATATCCACGTGAAACAAGCTCAACTTTTTAACGGGTTGATATTTATTATTTCTGTGGTAGTTTCCTATTTAATTATAGTTTTACCTGGCTAAATTTGAAAAGGGCTACCCTCAAATCTCTTATTCGTTCTTCTTGTAGGAAAACAGTCTTCCGAACCAGACGTAAATACATAAAATATATTCAAGTATTACAAATGTATATAATGATCTATGAAAAAAAAATATTTTATAATTTTAACTTGAAGGGCAAATAGTATGTAATGTACAGTGCTATGAAATATTGAAAGATCTATCTTTGAGCATGTGACGTAATCAAATGTCTAATGTTCGTGTGTGTCTTTTTTTCTTAGCACATGGTGACACAGCGTAAACGATATTACAGAATTATACACGCCCTCAAAAAAAATGTAACAATGACTTAGAAGTTTTCATTATTTCGTCACGTTGCGAAATCAAAATTTCAATAAATATTCGTGTATTTGTGCGTGCAGTATAAAGAAACTATCAATTTCGATGTACGAGTAAATACGTCAACGACGTTATCGATAATGATGAAAGCAAATCTGTATGACGAATTGGAAAAACAGGCATAACTCTCACATTCTTTATTTTATACACGATCTTCGTAAAGTTTTCGCCCGCTTCAACATCGAACCTGTCTCCAGTCGACATATTGAAGTACATAAATTATGAGTTGCTTGCATAGACTTATACTGAGTTGCATCAAAATTGGAAACGTAATTGTAAAAGTATTCAAATAATGTATGAAAAATATGTCAAATTTTACGGATTACGTTTAGGAATCACGTTTTTACTTTTGCAACATTGAATCTTTACCGGCTGGGTTGATTTCATGAGTAATATTGTGTCCTCTGTGAGATTACTTTTTGTCCGTCCGTCTGGCTGTTTGTCTACTTGTCTGTCTGTGCGTCCATTAAAACCCTTTACCATCGATGTTTTCTTCTTAGGCACGGACAGAGATATAAAGTTGAAATTAATATAAAATAAAAAAAAATTACGGTGTCTTGGAGATATAAAAAAAAATTGAAGTTTCTAAGTCAACGCAATCCAAAGGTGCAGTAGTTATTTTGCAAAACATTATATTTTGATACTCGCAAACTCGCTAATCAAAACTAATAAGGTACTTCGCGTTGATTCTAGAATCATGAATTTTGGCAAAAAAGCAAGGTCTCACACTATAAGTAAAGGGAAATATCCCTAAAATCGTTAATTTGCAATTATATTGTTACAAAATAACCATATCAGGGGTTCGAAAAACGAGATCAGACGAACAGGAAACACACAGAAAAATAGAAGACGTATATTGAGCTGTGTATCTGTGTTAAGGAATAGCGGCTCTTTTGAAAGAGGTGTGCGCTATCTGTGTATATGTATACACAGAGGTACAGATGTATGATTAAAAAAATTAAATTATTTTTATATTTTCAACTCTTTTAACAATTGTTATTGTGTTATTATTTTTCATTTTTAATATTATCACTTATTAATATTATATTTATCGTAGTACATTTACATTATCAACGTGTCGATGCATCGTCACCAGTAGTCATTATGACGATAATATTTTTTACCGCATAACTTTTTAATTGGATGCGTCTAAAGATAGCGCCGAGGCCATGTAGTGGTTGAAAGTTTCCTTAATGCCGCACTCCCCCGCGGCCCGACCAGTTATTTGAAGTTATCTTAATTCGAAACATGTTGCGTCCCGAACAATTAGCCGAGACGCATGTCTCTTTAATGTCGTGACCCATAAACAACCCCATGCGGGACCATAGATCGAAATTTCAAAAGAGATGTCATTTTTTTTTTGTTTTTGATTGCACAATACTTGGAATATAATATGTAACATTTTATTGAAAATGTAATTTGTTTTTGGTATGTCAATGTTTTAATTTTAAACATTTTCGATTTAATATCACATATATTGAGTTTAAATTTTAGTTCCCGTAAACCTTATTACGATTTTAAGACTAAAATTACCATGTAGTTCCAATTATTGCATAATTTTATTTCTTGTAATATCATAAGTATCTTAACATAGCATCAGTCACAGATGTATTTGTTTTAGTTGTTCGCACACAACTTCTTCCCCATGGGCATAGAACGTACTCCTTCTTCTTTTATATTGATCGATATTGCTGTCAAATATTTCTCAATTTTGTCCCCTTTCCCGGTTGTCGCTTCAACTCGCTATCCCTCGTTTGTTTTCATCTTCTGCATTTCATCCGCTACTGCATCTGCACCGACAGTTTTCCTAATTGCGCAAAACCAGGGCAAATGTAGCAATAAAATATACGCTATATTATTTTGAAATTATGTAGCTTTTAAAATATTTGTAGCAGTTCGTTTCAATAGTACAAAGCGGACGAAATCAGAGGACAAACGCTAGTACGTAGAATGGAAACGTACCCGTATTCGATTAGGTACAACATTATGTTACAATTTCAAGACAGTCGACCGATTACTTTTCGAATTTTGCGACCACAGAAATTTATATACAAGCTATATTTTCCTTCATAAAAGTTACAAATATTATTTTGTCAAATCATGTGTAATTCTTTGCTGTTATCTTGAACCATCGTTTGTCATTGTCGTTAATATATATACCTCTTTTTGAATCTCATCATTATATGCAAACCTGCCTCCTATCTCTGCATCGAGCCAAAACGACTTTATATTTAGGTTATCATATTTTTATCATATCATATAGTTATTGTATTATTATATAGGAAAAAGTATTACCAAGATAAAAAAAGATCCATTACTTTTCGCGTCTGCGCAGATGTCGCACGTTTAAGTGCATCTTGTCGGCGGCTTTCATTGGTGTTCCCACAGCACTCGCAACGCCGCCCGCCCTCGCCGCCCCGCTCGTCAATATTTGTATCCGTACTATCAAACGCCGTATCCGTGCACTCGCTGCACTCTGCATGCTGTCAGATGGTAGGGTTGCCGCCGCGTTACAGGATTTCGAAACAAACAATAATGCATATAATTGTATGTATAACGTGTTCAACTCTCTTGCCTTATTTCTGTGTCTATAAAAGAAACTATAATGAAAATATTTACTTGAATTCAGTGACTTTTAAATTAAATTACAATAAAAAAAATCGAATACTCAAATCACAACAAAAAAATTTACATGTGAGTTATCATTGACACATGCCATTGGAAATATTAATTTATAGTTTTTTTTTCTTAATAATAAATTTTATGTGATTTTTTTTTTTGTTTCCGTTTGGAGTCATACATAATGATTTATAGTTTATTTTAGCTTTAATTAAATTGTCTCACTTTCAATATAAGTCAAAGACTAAAAATTGAAAATTTAGTAATAATAATTTGTCTTTAACAACAAAATTGTAAATAAATATTATTATTTTTTTTATGATTTTGTTGTTAAAGATAAAATATTTTATTACCTATTTTTTTCTACAAACGAAAGTAGTTCACAAATATGAGCATCTTTATTTTGAATCCTCGCATCTATAATGATATTTTTTAAATATTTTAAAGCTATGCGATTAAAATTGTCTGCAGGCTGCCACCCCTACGGATACGTATGTGTTTGTACAGCTGGCGGTCGTCTCCTGCTCTTGATGCAATGCGGCAGGTTATACCGGCACACCTTGTTACTTTCAAGTTTTATTTATGAAACAAATAATAATTAAAATGTATTACATGTTATCATTAACTAAAATAAATAATTTTTCAAATTACTCATTTTAATAATTGAAACTGTGATAGATAGTCGTAATTTTTTCATCAATAATGCTCGTATCTGATTTGTGTCTATATGAGTATTATCGGATCCGATAAATTCGTAATCATTTCCAACATTATTTGAAAAGCAAGGAAGTTCACCTATACGAATGATTTAGAGGGTTTTCCGCGGCGGCTTACGATTAAATTCCATATAACTTAAGTGATTCACTATCGATTTTTTACCAAGGAAAATATGTCAAATATTTGCCGATCGATTTAACTGGTACTTAAAAGGATTGGTCGAAAACATCATAGTATAATGTGAAGGACGACCGCCTTTAGAAGCACTGCTGCTGCTTGTGCCATTTCATCTATTTTTTTTATCTATTTCTAGGATCCCGAGCCAAAATGGCAAAAACGGAACCTTTATAGTTTCGTAATGTCCGTCCGTCCGTCTGTATATCATAGGCATTTTACTCAAAACTACAGATGTATATTGATGAAATTCACAGTATAAGCCGCTACTTAGTTTGGTACTTAATAACAGAAATAAATATTATTAGGAGGGCACTCCATACATGTAACATACATGAAAAATTTTTTTTCAGCAAACATCAACGTATAGCACATATTTGTCATATTCAGTCGATCCGTCAGTTCTTTTAAAAACACTTTAAGGTTTATAAGCAATGTCTAGATTAATTGAATAGTTTTGAAAATAGTCGCTCCGAGAGTAGTATAAATTGTGCCCCTCCCTCTATTTTTTAAGCTGTACGTTCTGAAAATATGAAGAAAATGGCACAGATAGACTTAATAAATACTTTCAACGAAAATTGTTTTGAAGATCATCGGATATATCGTTTTCGAGTTATTGCCGAAAAATTGCGCTTCTCAAGAAAATAACGAAAGTGCCATGAAGATACACTTTTTTGCTGGTGGAAATAGTCGACATATCTACTTGTTTATCTAATTATAGGTGACTAAAATACCTATTCTGTGCAGAAAAATGGAAGGTTTTCGTAGTTTTTATCTATAGTTCATTTCTTTGTAGTAACGGCTACGGAACCCTACACTGAGCATGTTTCGACATGCTCTTGACCGGTTTTTATTATTTCAAAGAAAAGTGTGTTAGTTATTGAAGACATAAGTGGATCAAGGTCTTATTTTTATAAGAATTCATTGTATAAACAACACAATGAAGTGTTGTTTATACTCACGTTGTTGTTTATGCTCACGTCTTCGATTGTACTAGGTAATAATATCTCTCTTTTCCTCAAAATTCGTCACTAACTTCTATGTAATAAAGTTTTACTGTTGTATTTACGAATAACACTTTTTAAACATAAAACTGCGCTTTTTTTGTGACCTGACCTAGTTTATTCTGAACACTCGAATAGACAGACGCTTGCCTGCAACATGCATTAACATACAGCATGCAACCCACCGCTAACTCTTGAATCTGTTTTTCCACTACGAATCCCTATGCATTTAAAAACAACCGGCAAATGCGGAATTACAGGAGGATGTTGAGTCCGCATTTGTCGGTTGTTGTTAATACTCCTTACGCCCTGGTGGATGTGACTGTCTGCAATTTCCTGAGGATGTGCCTAGTTGGCATGAAACGTACGTAAAATTAACAATATAACGATTAACGGACTAAGATAATTAAACAATTAACACTGCTTAGGTGTTCGATAGCTGTCGTCAATCCTCTCGAATTAATATTCAATTCGTTGAATAGCGATTCGTAGCGGAAGAACAGATTCGAGAGTCAGCGGTGGGTTGCATACTGCATGTTAATGCAATTTGCAGGCTAGCATCTAATTATGGATTTCCGCGAATCAACATCTCACACAATAAAACACTCGAATAAACATTATGTGTTAAAAACTATCATCATAATAGCCAATTGAAAATCGTAATTACAAATAAATTAGTAATTGTTAGTGTCGCTAATGATTTTGCGTAACACTAGAATACCGATTTCATTAATGAGGTTATTATCTTTAAATTTTAACGTATAAATAGTTGGAATCGTTGTTTTGTAAAACAAATGTTTGAATAACAACAACAGCAGCAGGTTTCCCAAAAAGAAAAATATACGTGACTGAATTTAAAATCAATTTCGCTGTTGCCACATCTCTTAATTTACCTATCTGTTTGACATCTCTAAATCGACTGATAGAACGACTGTCAAAGCCTATCGTTTCATACAAATTTAATAGTAAGTTCTTAACGTAATAATAAATTAGTGTTAATGGATCAATGGAAAGTTTTAATGAATCAATACGTCATTTAAGTTCCTCAGGAATTTCATGAAGTAATCTAAAGAATACAACCAAAATAATATCCAGAACAGCAAATAGAACAGAAAGGGCACAGTTTGAGATACGGAGAAAATGTTTGAATCGTATTAGCGCTAGAAGTATTTCTAGAACACTGCAATAATTAATTATCAGGAATACATGCGGAAGCAATTCCTATCCTTGAAATGACTCCGAAGTGCAATTCAGGCTGCAGAATCTATACTTGTTATCTCTTGGAGCTTCTAGATGAAATAATCGCAGAATAACATTGTATTTAATCAGTTTTTTTTCTAATTTTAAAAATATTTTACCAATATCCTATACTATTAAATGAGTATTTTTTTTAATATACGCCACGACGATTTCGCAAACGGCCCTAACAATTTCAATGAAATAACTTATTTTTATAAAAGATTGCTTTTCGAGATCATCTATATGGATATCTTCTCGAATAAAATCTAAAGCTTACTGTATTTAGCGATATTTTTACAATTTTAAGATAATTACATTGTTGATAAGTAATTGTTTCTCAACAACAAACATGGCACTACATTCTATAGACTGCAGATAGCATTACAAAATTAAACATTATATTTTATACGCAGTGTAAGTTTTGTAATTATATATTTATTATTAGAAATAAACATCGGCAACTGTACCTGTTGATCAAATACCCACGGTACCGAGTAAAGCTCGGTTGCTCAGGTTCTATGTATTATATTAATAGGTCATGGTCTACATCGAGTCCCCATCGAATTTTTATTTAAAGTAACACAGACTGCAGTGATCATTAAAACTGCAAACGATTTGTCACTTTTTTTTCTACATATACGAAATAGCAGAAAAAAATATTAATACAAGTAGCTAAATTGGCAAGGGTTTTTCTGACTTGTTAAACACCAATACATATGACTTAAATGACAATATAATTTTATTAAATGATTTGTAAGTTTACTTGTACATTGGTGTAATATGGAGTGGTTAAAGAATTTAACGTAATTGTCAATGATGTATAAACGTAACAATTTTTAAAAAATTCGATAGTTTGAATTTCAATTGACTAGACAGCACGTACGTAGCCTAGTTCCATTAAGCGGGCAAGCATTCGGTAAGCTTAGATTGGTGTCAATTTGTCCCATTATATGTACCGGAGACGAACTAAATGACTACGTCCTGCAATTCAAAACGTGGGCGGGGTTATTTATAATATTACTGGCTTTTGCTTATAGGACTTTATCCGCGTTGGTATGAAAAAAACCTCGCTCTGGATCTCGATTCCGATTCCGTCTTTGTTTTGATTACTATTGTGGTTCCGTTTTCGTTTCGATCTTGTTCTTGGTTCCTGTCTTTACCTGCTTTTGGTACTAATCCCGACTTCGTTCTCTGCCCCATTTTCGCTTCTGTTTCCGATTCCGCTCTCAGTTCTCCTTCCGGTTCTACTCTTGAGAGTAGAACCGGAAGAAGAGCTGGATTAAAATCTGTATTGATACAGAACTTCTTCTCATGATCAACTTCTCTAGATTCCGGTTTTGCTCCCAATTACGATTACGTTCTCTCTTTCAGTTCCGACCCTGGTCCTATTCTCAAAACCGAGATCAAAATTAAAATTGATAGCTAGAAATCAAATTTCAATCTGTTTTCTGTTTACATCCGTGAAGTCATAAACAGTAGCTAATTCAGAATAAATATGGTATCAAACGTATCTTTCCTTTCTCCATGGAATAAACAATATATTTCTCTGCAGTGTCATTTCCAATGGATGCGCAAAAGCAACGTCAACAAAGAAACTTACATTCACATTTATTATTATGGGAATATGAAACCTTTCTTATTATATAGTTGATGTCAACTTGGAATGGCATATAGCGTTATTTTATTTGCTAAGACAATCACAATTTTATTTTCGATTCGTTTTCATAAATTAAAGTGACGCAGTAATAAACTATTAATAAGAAGTATTTGCATTTAAAATGTAATTCGCTGTTTTGAAAGATGTGTCTTTGATATTTTTTCTCTTTTATAAAATATATAAATCTTGTAATGGCAAATGACAAATTAAAGAATCGGATCACCAAAAATCTCTTTCGCATGTTTTGTATTTTCTGAGAAAATTCGAGATCCCTGCCACCAAGATTTCCAATCCGTCATTTAAAAAAAATGACGTATGTCGTGTGAATAAAAATGTATTTTATAAATGGGATATTTGATTTCAAATTGTTTTACTTTTACGCGTATTAAAATTCTCGCCTTTGGTTAAACAGGCGTGATAGGTGGCGAGCCTCATCGCCCCACCTAGAGTACTGAGTCGTATGACTCGTTCGCCATGCTTCAATACGTTATCAACAGCTTAGAAAAAAGATGTCTGACCAAGAAACGTGCCCTTTTAGGATTAAAGGTTTCTCCATCAATAGAAACATTGAAAAAGATTGAAGTGGATGTCAAGCGTATGATGTCTAAAGGAGCAGAGTAAAAAATTACTGTCATCCTAGAAGGAACAATAAATTGGACAAGCTGCAGTTTTAAGTTTCATAGTTCACGGATAGCTGTGTTCTTGTTTTGCATGGTCAAGCCAGAACAGGACTTTTTGCAATATGGTGATAAATCTCAAAACAATTCCGGGTCATTGAGTAAATTCAGAAATGACGATTATAACGGATAAGCAACTTAGCTGAAGGCAACCGAGAACATGCAAGTAGATATAAAAGAAAGAGAGCGAGTCAACATCGACAAATCACAACCAATATAAATACAGAGCCAACTGGAAAATAACAAAAGTTATTGTCATCGTTTATAACAATCTTAGAGCGTAAGAAAAAAAACCTTATTATAAAATGATAAAAATTACATGACAAATTTATCAATCAAGGGTCAAACCGTAATTGATCGCGTGTTGGTTGTTTGTTGTATTTTGTGTTGTATGTTTTATTTTTATTATCTTAATTGACATTTGTTCCTAGAAATCTTATGTAATTTGACGCGTTATCTAAAAAAATCTTATATAATTTCAATTACATTGCCTATTAACTTACAACATATATTTTTTTAAATAAATACTTTTAAAAAGAGATTGTATGAAACCGCTGTGATTTGTATGGTGCCATAATCATTGTATATATAAATATAATTCAAATATAAACCCACGTCTATCACAGGGGTAGACAGAAACCGCAGCTCTCCATTTGATACGAACGTCACATGTCACTTTTGCTCCACTAACGTCGATCGGTGAATACAGGCTCGTCGGTTTTGGTTGTTTAAAATTTGATCCCTCTTTTATGTTCAACACGTTATGCCTTGTATTTCTATTTCAGTATATACTTCCTCGTAGTGTTTTTATTTTAAATTTATATAAAATAAGTTATGAATTTATCATTCCTACCGATACTGCCGGATACATAGTATTGTTTTAATATATCATTAATGCAATTTTACACTCTAAACTGTTGTTAGAATTGTACAGCTTAGTTGTTATGCACGCGCCTTAGAGTCGTATCGCCGAGATATTGCGGTCTAAAGATAGCGAGTAATCTTGGTCCCACACTTAACCTGCATAAATCTGCCGTGGCCAGTTTATTAATTGTCGTCATTTGTTGCCCGGGCACGCCTTGGATGCGTATTCGACTCCTTCGGCCGCGCCAGTTTAATTATAGGCCCTTATCGTTTGAAGGTAATATAGATTTATCACTTGTCGTACTTTAAAGGTTTGCGCGATTATCTGGACTTCGCTTTATTCAATTTGTTTACATAGAGGAAAGCGTCTTATCATCAACATATATATATATATATATATATAATTATATTGGTAATATTACATACATATACCTCTATAATTATCCATAATTATTCTAATATCTTACGTCATATATTATTAAACATTTTATTAAGGATTTATAGTTATCTCTAGTGAGTGAGATCATCAAATACAGAATTGAAAAAACGCATTTTATTATTATTTAAATTATCTAGGTGCAGTTACTTGAAAAAAAAAGTAACAGCCTATAAGTAAGTCGACGTGCCTACACGCCGATGCAATTAAAGTTGCACGGATGCAATCATTGTCGTGCTTCCTCCCTATTCAGACGAATAGGATGAAATTAGGTCCAATCTAAACTGCGAATTGCAGCGAGAAATGCTTTGAATCACCAATTTTGCATCCTCGTTATGATGGCTACGAGTAAAATTGCAGCTCATTGCATTTTATGTATCCGACTTCGGGTGTTGAAAAATATATTATTTTTGAGGCATACCTAGATTAAAATATTACCGACTCTTTACATTAAACCTAAAAGGCCAATACATATTATTATTTTTTTATTAACTTCCCGCTGTGAAAATAGATTTTCAAAAATATGGGGAAGTTCTTGGTTTGAGTTTGATTTTGAATATTTAATTATTATCATATCTCGAATCTTGAGGTCCCAGGAAACCCTACCGACTAATTTTAGAAGGTTGTTCGTGTGTGTGTGTGTGTGTGTGTGTGTCTGGAAGTGTGCTAATTTTTGTCGTACAACATTTCAAGAACGAATCAACCGATTGAGACAAATGACATGACATTCGAAAGGGTCCATTGATACTTAGCTCTGATAATATGTTGAAGTTAATTAAATTCTGAAGTCAAACTGTTTCAAACATATTTAACAAAAAAAAAAAAAAAATTTAAAAATAATTTTATCTACGTTTGTGTGACATAATTTGGAGAATTTCCATCCAATCGATTTTTACCTATTACAAAAGTTTTTGTACACAAACAAACACATCAAATGCTGCCAAATGAATGAAAATCGAACAACGCATTCAAAAGATATTGCAGTTGAAAAATTTACATATAAACTTTTTTTTTTTAAGATAATTTGGGGAATTTCCATCCAATCGATTTTTAACCCTATACAAAAATTTTCGTATTGTATTGTGTGAGGTGTTAATTCGCGGAAATCCATAGTAGACGCTTGCCTGCAACATGCATTAACATGCAGCATGCAACCCACCGCTGACCCTCGAATCTGTCTCCACTACGAATCTCTATCCAAATGATTGAATATTGATTCCAGAGGATTGACAGATATCGAACACCTAAGCAAGTGTTATTTATTTTTATAATTAATAAGATAATTATAAAAATAAATAACACTTGCTTAGGTTTAGATTAGAAAAAGAATAGCGTGGTATATCTTTTATTCTGAAAACCACGCAAATAAAGTCTCTAACCGATCTAATTAAAGAATCTCTAAAACAAAAATGAGAACTTTTCATAACGAAGTCACTTGATATATCCAAGTATGTGAGCAGTTAGAGTTTGATGTATTAACAAGCCGGGAGTAATCTTTATCGGGGTCTCGGGCTAAAGTGAAAGAAGAAAAAGAAATTAAAGTTAACGACCGCGGACGCGACAGGCGGACGTGTCCCGCCGCCCGCGGGGCCCGAAATAATGCGTCGCTTTCAACGTCATTTAATGTGGAGCGATCCTGTCAAAGAAAATAAAACCACAGCTGCAGAACCAAAGGGTGTATTTATATTCGAACACTTAACTCGACGTTTGGACGTGCGGTGATTTTTCGGTTTATAGTCTTGAATTAATAGCGGGAATTTTATTTATATCCGTTCCGAATAAATATAATGGTATGTATATAACACGGAATTTTTGATAATCGACGGCACGTGTGAAACTAAATTGTACATCCGAATGTAAAATTTTGAAAAATGTACAGTGTTTTTTAATTCAATAATATTATGTTATCATCGTTTTGATTTAAAGCTGAATTTATATGAAAGTTGATGATCATACAGTATGATCATACAGTAATATCCTACTATGGAGCTAATATTATGATAAATTCTTATTTGGATAACGGAATCCTTGAATTCGTGTCATTGCTCCATCCAGTTTAGATATATTTAATTGTTTTGATGAGCTGTATCCTTTTCACATTAACTGTGAAAGGTCCAAATTTAAAGACCTCTACGTATTCTTTATATGTCAAATTTTAAAGACGAAAATTGTCAAAAAGGGCAACCATCCAAGGTTTAACGTCATAATGTTGCTTAATTTCGTGTCATATAGTACTTACTGGGCATATTAAAGACGTATTGATGTTATATGGAGCAGAGCTATAGTTAACTCTGCCTCATTTCATAGACCACTGAGGTGGAGGACCGCCCGAGTGTTTGCTAGTAAACATAAACAAAATGAAACCAATAAAAGTAGACCACTCAAACTGGTAAAAAATAAAACAACAAAGCAAGGTAAGAAAGACTTTAAGATAAAGTTGAAAAATAAAGTACTTTGCTTAAAAAAACTGTAATACATTTTTATTAATTAATAACGCACTGGGAAGCAAGAAATAAAAAGGAAACATCTGTCAAATACACTTGCTATGTTATCGTGTTAATATTAATAAGCTTATTTAAAAAATTTCAGTGTTTAGTGTAGAAATTATACGATTATATTTGGTGCTTAAATATCCGAAATCAGTCGCACGTTTTTCAATTTGTCTACTAGGCTACTGCGTGTAATAGCCACAATACGTAAATGAGCAAAGAACAGTTTTATTTATATTTAATGAGCTTTCAATTTGGGATTAATTAAATGGGTAATTAAACAGTTGTTAGACAAACGAAACTTAAAAAATTATCAAAATGAATTAATAACATACTTGTATGGCAAATAAAATTGTCATTTTTATCATATTATAAAGAAAATTTAAGATTATTAAATCGGTTAAATCTTATTCTAAATTGTGGTACCCTCAGTATTTATCTGTTTTGCTCTCATAACTGTCTGCATGCGTCTAGACATGCTTTTTATCAAATCATCAACTTTTGTAACATTTGATTCCATTATTCAATTAATGCACTTTGGAGGATCATTAATTATTGGATATTAGCTTGCTTTCTTTAATTTTTTGTCGTAATGTATTCCAGACTTTTGTTTTGTTCTATTTATGCACTATATATACATTTTTAGCTCTAGCTAGTGTGCTAGTTAATTCAAAACCTCGATTTCGGTCGTCCAAAGAGAATTCAAAACTATTGTTGTATTATGGAACTGAGCAATATAATGCGTTAGCGAAAATTATCTGCAATATATAGGACAAAAGACATCATAATCTATTTAAAATATTCGTAACGAGCCCTTCAGTCCTGTGGGGCTCGTTTTCTGCGATATGTTGCTTCATATGTGTTCCTATGAAAATGTTATTGACCATTACTGATTCTCCATCATAAAGCTCTCTTGCAAGACTGTTACACTAAACGTATCTTGTTCTGATTCGTCTCCAGATTTACATCCCTTTTGTCGTCGGGCATAAGACAAAACCGGAATTTGTCCGTACATCATCCCTGTTTCGGTATAAACGCACAAAGTATGAACAAACCGATGACTCGTATGCATGCTGTAAATAAAAGGCCTCTAACAGGTAAGAAGTATGCCTGTATTCCGGTTGCTTTTAGCCATCTGATGTTTTGGTGCTGATTTTACTCGTCGTACTTGCTGAAACCTAGTTCTGACTTGTAAAAAATCGAAGTAGTTTCGTAACACATTGCGTACAATAAATCTGGACCTGAATGATTTGGTGTTTCGCGCCGTCGCACTCTCCGTCCGTCGTACCCCCCAGTCTTCCAGTATCGTTCAATTATTTTTGCACTACTTATAATGCGAAGCATTTGAAAGTGCTTAAAGATACGATCGAAAAATTCTTTTCGTCTCTAGTCAGCAAGTATAGCTGTTGCTGTGCTGTCATTAGTACACAAAAATTGCAAAATTCTTATACTACTAAATTTACACAATTATTTTATGAAATAATTAATAAAATAATTCTCTTCTTATTAATTATTTTATGAAATAATTAATAAAATAATTCTGTAAGTTTCATAGGATAATCTAATGTAATAGGAATGAAAAAAAAACATTAAAATTGCTTAGAAAACGGTCAATCAACTCCGATTGATAAGATTAAAATAATACTTTCTCGGGACCGAGGTTGTATAAAAACAGGGATCAAAACTGAAAAACACGATCATTGGTGAAAAATTCCATTTATTTAGACCCTTTTTTTATTAGCTTTAGAAAATTATAGCAAGAACTTCCTGTTAAAATGGCTAACTAATTCGAAGTTGCTAAATTATAATTAATAAAAAGTACCAAAAAAGGTCTCTTACAGATAGCGGCGACCTTTAGTAGAAAGTAAATATACGTTTTTGTTACCGTGTGTTTCGAAGAGATTGGGTTGACGATATATTCTGAATGGCACTTTTCAAATAATTTGCAGGACTCTTAATTCGAAGCATCTGTTAAAAATGCTTTACAGTATTTTTTTGTTTGTTCTCTAAATTAGCGGAATCATTATGATGCGTGCAATTTTGGATTTCCCAAATTTTTATTCTTACATTTACGAGTATAATAAACTCATGCTTATTTCCCGAATGGGTAGATAGAGGCCATAGATTAGATATCGACAAAGTACGATGTTTGCGTATTTTTCTGACTTGGCCGACAGCCATCAATCGTTTCATGCTGGCTGGTCGGTTTCGGGTATTTAAATGTGATTCTCTTTTGCGTAAAATATCAAAATGACATTGTTTGGCTCACGTAATTGTAAATGTAACAGCTCTGAGACATGAGCTAAACACATATTTCCTATTATCACTCAATCTTTATAATGTTTACATGATATATTAACAACGCATTCTTAAATTAAAATAAGTTATTTTTTATTCTACTTAGAATTTTGTTACAAATAACAAAAGTATTTACAATCATAACCTTGAAAAAAAGATGATTAATATTTTTTTTCATGAAATTACATGTACTGGTATGGATATATGCACGGTGCATTATGACAACGATATTCAAACTTCTTTTGCGTTGTCGCGGCGATCCGTCTTCTCTCGCTGCGCCGGGCTCGTCTGTCTATAGCATATGCAGTGGTGTTGTTCACTTCCGATTATTTTTTAAATTTTAGCCTTATATAAATATATATTTTTTAAATAACGAATTTTTTTTTCTTAAAAAAATTACATATTTTTTTTGATGCCTTACTTTTAATTATGCCATATTTATTTTCTTTAATAAATATTTTCTATACAAAATACTATCGACGTTCAACATCTAGGCGTTCCGCGTAGTTATTTTTTAAACAATTATAGAAAGTAGAATAAAATAGATGTGTGTTCAACGCTCAAAAAGTCGTTCCTTTCGTAGATCTATGGCTAAGACCCAGTGCATCCCACGCGTCAGGCTCGCCCTCTAATGGCCGGTCGTCGAGCACTTCCAACTGATTTATATCTGATTTTATTGTGGTGTGAATGAAAACGGAATACGAGATCTCGATTCGTTATTCAAGTTTACGACGCTGCCAGCGAATTAGCCGAGTTGTAGAAGTTTAAATAGCTTTTGTAAAGCCGTTCGGAAGTATACGTTACTGGTATTCTAATTAAGAGCTATATAAACCTATTGATATCTTATATCCCGAACTAATTTTGTTTTTTGTTATAACTCGATCTTAGGCTTCACGCTGTTCGTGAGCAGTTTGTGATTTGCACTGACACGCTTTTATTTAGTATATTGATTTATTATTAATGTAATTTTAAGCACTACCTTTATTCGTTGATGTAATACATTGTATCAATTTAAATAGTAATTATTTATACCTTGTCATATCAGTACATGATCGCACGTAATTTATTTATTTTTGGGAATTTTAAATTTTATTAAATCATATTATAAAACATTTAGCAAACTATCATTACATAATATAAAGGGCGAATCCGTCGTTCGACACTACTCATAGTAATTTAAGAATGTTTATTTGCGGCTGCTACTGATATACTCTGTCAATTCTTAAGAAGGATTTTAAACTTTGTATTATGATGAATACCACTGTACTCTTATTTTAATGCATAGCAAACTAAAATATTAGTCACTGTCTGATCACAGGGACATCGTCGATGCAGCCGCGAAGATCGCTATAACTTCAGTTTGACGATCGTTCCCAACGTCCGCTATAGTATTATCGTGCGATGCTTCAATACAGACTTTAAACTGAAGCCGCATACAAAACGCATCGCCTTACAGCATCCTTTCCTCTCGTCCCGTCCCGCTTGTCTCTTCTTTTTGTGCCCATTAAATCCTGATCGAGCACGGCGCGCTCCGCGGCGGGGTCAGCGCGCTCGGCACCATCGACCGACGGCCGCACACTGACCTATTCATAATGAGCTAATTTGCTTTTGTTTTTTTTTTATTGGATGTCTTTAAAATACGCACCAGCTGTACGCGAGTCTGATAATCCGTTACGAGTTACATCTTCTAGGCGTTCATGTTTTTGTTTGTTTGCATGTGTTTGGATAGGTCCAATTTTGGATTTGTCTGTTGAAACCACATCAAATTTGAAAGTTGGTGCACACCCTATCAAAGCGAAAGGATTGTGAAAAACCTTTTGTTTGAACCATTTGGTTGGAGGTGATTTTTCACGAACATACTTTTCACAAACAATGTTTAGTGAATATTTTTATATATCCGACTTTTTAAAAAAATTTACCAGTCTGTGTTATTTAATTCACATTAGGTGGATTTTAAATTCTTTCCTTTTGGCCGCTTGTAATTACAATATTGCATTGCAAATTTTATGTTGGAAGTCACAACATAACATGAGTCGGCATTACAGTGAAGTGGAGAGAATATTCGCGCGAATATGATTTTTTTACGAATTTCGCTGTGGCTTGAATCAACAAGAAAGCTACCAGAGACTTTAACTGGCTTTTGGCGATGAAGCTCCATTTCGCGGCTCTATGTATTTCTGGTCTAGTCAATTCAGATATGGATATGATCATCTCTTGACAATTTACGTAAATGCTGGGCGGAGGTCGTCAAAACTAATATTGTTGCAGTACGACAACTAATTTAAACTGATGAAAAAATTAGTTGTAAGCGATTTCGTACTGTATTACGCATTGTATATCTAAGAAAGCTTGGCACTCGATGGATAGCGCACGATTTAACCGATGACCAGAACCGACAGCGTATAGAGTGGTGTTGTAAAATGATAAAACTATATAACGAAGAACAATCATCGGCTGTATGTAACAATCACAGGCGACAGGAGCTGGAGCATTATTCTCGATAACAGTAGATCAAAAAAGCATACGAAATGTCAAATAATTTCACATGCTTTTTATAAACGATATTCTCGAAAATTGTATTCGTTCAATTTCTATTGAAAAGCGGTAGAGTTACAACGAGCGGATAAAAATGTAGTAGAAATTAAGATTTTGCATAAGTTGTCTTATGTATCAAAAATATTTAATAGTGTTAAAAGGTGTTTCTACGCGATCAAGCTAAATAATTTTAGAGCGACATGTGAAGTAGTCGATGTCTTAAATCATTCATTTATATTTATAAAACTTGTATAATTGAAAATACTTATTAACTGGCAAGTAACTACAGTTTTTTTTGTTCAAATCCCAGTTTTAAGTCAAACAGTCAAAGGCTCAGTGCGGGCCTCTGCCCGATAATGAGTATGTTCTGTTGTAGGACTTCGTTTTTCTAAGGGTTTCTACGTTATTATATCAAATCAAAAAATATTAAACAAGTAATATCTTGCCTATAAAAATATATTATTAAGATATTACGTCAAAAACTCGATTTATATGATGTTACTATTCAAATACAATAGTCGTTTCAATCGATTGTGATGAACGTACTGAGGCGCAATCTTGAATCATGAGTGAAGTTGGCAACATATGCTATAGTGTTTCCAGGAATTGTAATAGATAAACAAAACTGCACGAATTTTTTACCTTTGCAGATTATTTGTTTCTTGTAGAATGATTTGATAGAGACTGTTCGTGCACTTTTTTAACTGTCGGTTTTCGAGAATAGTGCTCCTGGGTAAGCCGCTTTGAACCTAAACGAAAAAAAGCCAATCGGTTAAATGAGTGTTTCTATTTGAAGATTTGCCAGAGAAAGGTAAAAAGATTCTAAGAACTGTTGAATAAATGGTTAATTTTTTTGATAGATCCGATTTTTGATAATAACTGCAAAGTGATACGCGAGTACGTATTTCGCCAGAATGCATGGAAAAGTTCGCGAGTAGCGTTCCCGTAACAAAGCCGTCCTTGACTACCACAACGCGTGCACATATTCCGTTAAGGTAACGAATAAGTTCTCGGAGGCCTCAAATGTAAAACTAATAACGCATCCGCCGTACAGTTTGAACCTAGCGCAACAGTCCAAACTTTGCACCATATAATTTTCTTTTATATCCAAAAATTAAAGATAGGCTTAGGGTCATAAGATTTACCAGCTCTGAAGCGGCTGGGAATGCGTCCCAAGAGACAATCGAAGAAGCCAACTTATCTCTACGATTGTCTCATATAAAGCAAAAATATGTAAAAAAAAAATATGTAAAAAGTGAGGAAAATACTTCAAAAAAAATATGTGATAAACATAACATGTGGACTTACTAATGAGAATCCATATTTTTTCAGTATCGGCCACGTATTATAAAACGATTGTATGTATATATGTAGGACGATGTAAGTAAAAAAGTTCAAAATAAAAGACATTGTGAAACTTAATCTATGAAGCGACACCCGTTTAGGTTACGCAGGGATTATTGGTTTACGTTCATCGTGAATAAACGAATGGAAAAGTTGTAGGTTTGCGGACTGGCAAATAGATCTGCCGAAAATAAACAAATGTCATATATGAGACTAGGATGAGTTTTAATTTTTATACAGCTAACTGAATATTAAATTGATCTAATTAAAAAGGCTATATTATTATTCATCACGAGTACAAATTATTAAAATACTAGCTTCCGCCCGCGCCTTCCCTCGTGTGGATTGTAAAATGAATTTCTTCGTCTTTTATTCGAACTATTAGGAATATTAAAAAATAGCCAAATCCGTCCAGCCGTCGTCAACTTGCTGCGCTTAGCAACAAATAGCATTAATCCTTTATTTTCAGAGGTAATGGATACTTTTCAATTTATTTATGTATGCGGGTGTCCATGGGCGGTGGTCATCTCCTCCCTGGTGGTACGCATACTTGTTTGCACCTAAAAAAACCTATAGCAAAATTTACAAAGTCACATCGAGAAACAATTATTATTAGAACCGTGTTTTGTTACACAATTATTTTTACAGGTATACAGTCGTTATAAGCAATGCAATAAACATGTTCTTATATTTGTTTGATTCTTAGTAGACGAGTAGTCAGAGCGTAGACCAATGACAGAGATAAATCAACAGACTCCTGTATAAAAACAAATAAATAATGGCATGATTCATTGAACACGATGTAAAATGCATACGTATGATACGTTGCATATTGTTTGCGATATTTTAAGAAGTTAGAATGCCACGTGTGCGTATAGATGGTTTAATTATTTGATTAGAAATAAATGTAATCTATTAGCACAAAATCGAATGGCAGTCTAACTTTATAAAATATTTTAAAAGAAAATGCAACAAACCAATAACACATTCATTGTTTTATATAATCAAAATCGTGATTGCTTAAAAATTAGAAAAAAAAACAAACTTCGTGTTAGACTACGTTTAAAACGCATATTAAAATTACAATTCAGCGCATATTTCCATTTCTTTGCCGATGGAAAACGGCAACTGTCCGAGAGTCGGTTTACGGTACGTGCTGTAAAAAATCGTTTGTTCAAGTGGGCGTCGGTGTTGCCGCGCGAAGTTCGCTCGTGCGTGACAAATATTTGTCCCGTCTCGGATGCTTCTTGAATTGTCGCCGGTCTCTATGCAAATACCCGCACACGTACGTTCTGTTCCCTGTGCGAACGGTAAATAGCGTTTGTGTAAATGAACTTTCTTTTAATTTTTCAACTCTTGCCTGAAGGCATGCATTCGGCAGTTGTGGAATGTTTACTCGCCGATTATGTAGCATTTATTTAACTTTCGTGTTTCCCAGTCTCTGGCTGTAGTAGTAGGTTTTCCACGTTAACCTGTCAGTTATATAATTCCATTCCCTATTCTAAACGATGCCTGCACTCTTTACCATCCAAGTATTTTCAGCATTTTGAAATATCATCCCTTTCAGTCACACGAATGGCTCTGAAAGCGACGACTAAGTATTTAATGAATTAATTTCTATTGATAAACAGCATTTATATTGATTAATGTACGCTTCCTGTAGGTACATGAAAATTATAGTTCTCATGTATGATCTATAAACAAATAACTGTTTTATTTATTTTTACTACTTGATTTTGATACCGGATTTTTTTAGGTAATCCGGTTAAGGTTGTTTTAGGTAAGCATTATAACAGCCTTTATACTATCGACGTTATTAACAACAACATCAATATACCAACACTGCAAAAATTCTATTCGAAAATCTCACAAAATTTATATATTTGTATATTGTTGAGTCCATTGTGTTTCAGATGTAATCAAAATTATACGCCTAAATTCCATAGACAAGTGGAAGACAAAGTTATATACATATATTTGAAGGTATATAATAATATATATTACGACTTTATACAACTTTTTAAGTATGTTACGAATTATATTGGCGTTGTATCATAACTAAATATTGTATTTAAGGGAATACGTCCGATTTGAAAAAATATGTGAATGGTAAATGTGTAATATAAGTAACATATTTACATTTTAATAACGACATTTTCGTTCGAAAACCTCTTATCCAAATGAAACATTTTCCAATATAATGTTTTAATAATAATTATACATACATACATATATATGAGAGTGTGTGTGTGTGTGTGTGTATCTTTCTATTTGTGTAGACAATAGTTGACGTATGCAATATGCCTAAATAGTCCCATGTCTAAATACTTTTCATAATAAACTTGTATAAAACGGAATAATCTGCCGATTCCACTATAAAATTGCTACATAGCCGAAAGTTGTATAGATTAAAAATTATACGACGTTCCTTCTTGTTGAGAAAGGCCATTAAACATTTCAACTGATGCCGCACAAAATTGGGAAGGCGGGTCAATGGACTCGTAGAATTTATGTTTTGATTTTTTTATCGCTAGTTAATTTGCATTACCGCGACGAACAATCACATAGTATTAAATGTATGTTTTAAAAGTGACTTAAAAAGTTCGATAGTCGAACTACGAATATTTTCTTGTGACTTAAGGGGGTTTACGAGTAATCACCTTTATCAACCTGGTGCTGTACTTTAAGAAAGTTAATTTACTACAAACTCATTGTTCAATCAAATTATAACTGTATATGTCTACAGCTGTAGCGTTTTACACGCTAGGACGAGGACGAAGAAAATACATACTCATTAAGTAGTGCAATATGCCACATTATTGTGACGTTTTTAAAAATAATTATTTTAAGTTGTCACAATAATGTGTTATACAGTGTGCACGGTGGCAGCTATACGGAAATGCTCAAGGCGTTTCCAACGAAATAACTAAATTTTGACATGTCATATGTGTGCTAAAACACTCGGTATCTTGAGATGACGCAGTGATAAGCTATTAACGTGACGTAGGTAGCGCCCCGTAACCCGCTCACACCGCAGTTCTGCATATTAAAACGCGGTGCGTTTGTTTAAGGGTACGTAGTAAGCGATAAAACAGATTTTTTTCTCGTTTAAAATGAAAATTATGATTCATTTCAAAAATATTGTATAGTTTACTTAAATTTATGTGATGTAATAATCGTATTATATTACGTAAATATATTATATTAAAATACTGAAACTTGTAACCAATGTTTATTGTGTCACGAGATTGTATGATTTTTTTTTATTGTTGTTATTAATAATATATATTATTGCATTCATGAAACTGAGAATACTTACAACCGTTCAATTAATAAAAAGAGACATATTTTCAATCTTGATTGATTTTTTTTTTAGATGTTATTTATTTATTTATTCATCATTTTATTCATTGTCCATGCTATTACTGACTGAAATAATAATAATTAAACTTGCAATAGTTAAAATTATTAATTCCACGGAAAAAGATTATGTAAATAAACTTATACGCGCCCCGACAGCAAGGGGTTATCGCCTGTTTGGCGAAAATCACTTGACACAGCCAGCATTCATACCGAACGATCCAGGGCGCGTGACGCAAAGGGTTCACTTTCACTCCTGCTGTTGTTTTAATCCCGCAATTTATTTAACGTATAATTACTCTGCGCGCTCGCGCACCCAACCGCCCGCACCGGGCCCGTCACGTTGTGTAGGTATACGTCAAATGTGATGTCGCTCTATGCCATATGGAATCAAACCTTGAAGTTGGGGATAGAAAATGGAGTAAATAAATATTTTCCTATGGAATATGGACTCGGAAATGTTAAAGACTATTGTCACCAAAATGGTGAGAATTTCCGAGACTGAAGGATGAATATATTCTCTCGGCCACGGAGCTAGTAATTTCATTCGATAGTTTCAAACTCATTGATCGATCCGCTAGGCCAACTAACTCGCTGCTGCACCTGCTCTCATGTAAACTTCTAAACGCATCTCGGATGTTTAATACGAAGGTAAATGTTCATCATGCACCGTTGTCTGGACTTGATCGTGACCAGTTGTAATTATTTGTGTACTCTCCAGGTAATAAATTAACTCATAGTACTTATGTATCGCTACACTATGTATTTATCAATTAAAATTATCAAATTTTTTTTTTAGCCAGTACTTTAGGTTGTGTATTGTCTAACAGTAAGCCAGTTAAGAGGATTATATGTATAATGCTTAAATAAATTTCATACCGAACCTCAAACACTAATAATTTAGTTTTTATCTATTGACTATAATTACGTCTGTCTGTCTGCCATCTGGCTGTTTATACGCATAATAACGCTTGAACTGCTATACAATTTACGTTTTTTTTTTTTGTATAGAGTATTATTTAATAAATTTTAGTCAACACTAATTTTTGCCCACGCTTCACTCGTATAAGCGTAGAACTTGTTCCTTACTTCTTTTACCGATTGATTATTTATTTATAATAACAACGTGTCCTAGAGAAAATCAAGATCAATATCGGTCCGTGATCGGAAACAGAGCCGAGGCGAGATCATTATATAAAAAAAAATATTTTAGGCGTTTTAGAAGATTCGTTTACAGTTACATTCACGTCGTATCGTAAACATAAATCGTTTAAGGCCGACTTTTTGTTGCCCAAATATTTTGTTATCTTTACGGCTGGCTAGCTTGTAAAAGTTGTCGGTTTCTTTGCATAACACAGGCACGGTGTAACGACGTCGGGCCTCGTAAAAATTACAAACACGGCCGACCCGTAGCAATCCTGTTTCACTTTATACTTCTTTACGTCGTCTAAGTACATAGGAGATCTCGTCGAGGGCAGTTGGCAAAAACCTCCGACCTTTGAGTCGAGAAATCTTTAAAGTACTTTTGTACTTTGACGTGTTTATAACAGTTTTTTAATAGTAATTTTCGTAGATATATAATTTTATTGTGTACAATATTGAATACTTATTCAGTTTATTTGGCTTGATAGGTTTCTATACCAAACACGCATCAATTGAAATACCATTGTAGCTAAGCTGAAGCAGGTGACATTTTATTGTTACTTAAGGTAATAGATATATTTGCCAACCTCACTCCTGAAATGGTGAGATATGAAAATGACATTTTGACTTCTCAAACAAATGTATCGTTTATTATATAACTAATATTATATTTTAGTCAAGTCAAATGAAATGTAAATGTCTGTTACGACGTTTGGATGTTTGTAACTTGAATACGCATAAACGGCCTGACGAATGTTATTTGGCACAAATAAAATACATTCTGTTTCTAGACGTATGTAAGATACGATAATTTAATCGGAATTTGAATCGAGGACTAGAATGAGGATCTTGATCGAAAGCGAGACCGACATCACGATCATGAGCGGGACTGAAACTATTATTTGAGTTAAGAACGGCATCAGAATCGACAAAGGACCCACAATCGAGATTGAGATTAGAACCGAGATCTGGGTCCCGAGGATGAATCATTACACTTTTAATGTTTAATAACTGTTTAATTACGATTTTCTTATAAATGGAGTAATTGTCTTTTTGAATTATACATTCACGTCTATGTTTCACTCCTTGTATTCACCGTATAATCGAGATGTATTATATATACATTGCAGTGTATGTGGATATAATGCATTCACGCAACAAGTGCGTTTTAATGATCATGGCCCGGTAATATGAGACGACTGATAGCTCGTGGACGCTATTACACAACCGTAAAGGTCGTCGGCCCAATTTTTTAAAGACAACAGCAACCGCAGCACGCTGCGCGCGCGCCGGTGACTCACAACGCCTCTGTTCAGAGTTTACGATCGCTGACGTTGCTCAACTACGAGCCGCAATACTATACAGATATCTGGAACGAATGGTACATTTAATAGGTTCAGACGGTCGTTTACGTTTCATGTTACATTGAAATTCATATCAAAATTCCTATGCCACCAATATGTAATGTATCTATCTAATTAATTTAAAGGTAAAATAAATAAAAAATTGACATTTTTTTACACTTAACATTTAGTTGTTCGACATCTGTCAATCCTTTTCAATACTGATTTCGTAGTGGAAAAACAGATTCAAGGGTCAGGGGTGGGTTGCATGCTACGTGTAACTGCATGTCGCAGGCAAGCGTCTTATCATGAATTTCCACAAAGTGGCACTGTACACAACAGAATATTGCTGTACATTTTATCGTAAATAATTGCGATTTTTTTTAAGCAAGCAAACAATAAACTTCCATTCCGTTATTGAAAAAAGCATATACAGTAACTTAAAAATTGTCTTAAAACTAGATTTTCAATTTAATATGGTATTACGAATAAATGTCCATGAAAGATATTCGAATAAAAAGGTGAAAATCTAACACACAGATGAAGTAATCTGAGAAACTATAGGCTATAGATAACACGATAACCAATGGGCATCATCTAAGTGGTAGAGTAATCCGTTGGAGACACGAATATTAAACATAAACCACGTTCAAACCAATTCCGTTTTGAAATTGAAATGAAATTCAATTTAATTTCTACTAAATATTACAATTTCATCCTACTTAATCTCCCGTTGTGATTTCTAAATTAAGACGATTTCAGTGAAAATATCATATTGACGGGCATTTAGTGTTGTATTTGCTTGCTGGATCTGATTATAATTTTTTTCTCGTTTAATGAAAGATGACATTAACAAACAATGAATTGTAAATTGTGATGAACCGAGTCCACATATCGAATATTCTTTGGTTTTTATTTTTATCGTTTTATCATCGCCAAATTCACAGTTACCAAAAATGGCGTATGTTTATAAAAGCCTATTCTCCAAAAAAATATGGACTTAAATATTTATTATAGCCCATTGATTGTTACTTATACGGTACACAACAACTCGATGTCAGGATGTGTGAGTAATATGTATCTCAATTTGTATATGAAAATTTAATACACGTGAAAATAACAATGAAGTGTTTGAGAAAAATAATGTTAGACGTGATTTCAATACATACTAGAATGAAAATAAACTTTCTTTCTATGTTAGTGGACTACATAACGTCGCGAATTCATTTAAGGGGCTCTGTGTGCGCATGTTGAATAAGGATCTTATACAATTTGTGAATATTTAAGTATTCATGGGCATAATCAGCTCGACTTCTTGAGGGTTTGTTTACTTATGATATCGTCTATATATGTTTGATATTTAAATTTGGAAAGAGTTACCCTCAAGTTTCTTGCTGGTTCTTCTTGAGGGAAAACTGTCTTGCGAAAGAGTGGTAAAGTAATATAAATGTGACGTATCAATATATTTATACGTATAAATATATACAAATATATTATATACGTATAATAAAATTGTGACGTATTCCAAGTGTCTTTCATATCCTATGAAATTAAGATATTTTAGAATTTGTCTGGCTAATGAGCTAAGTCTGACAATATTTTGCTCCCCTTTCTCAGTAGAACTGGCCCTATGCTATGATAGCATTGTGTATGTTATTTACACTGTTTCGTGGTGCAACGGTTGATCTTCCGTCTTGATCGATAATCTCGTTTTTAATTTGAACTGGGTCATGTAGTATGTGATGAATGTTTTTCATTGATTATTTCATTTAAGTATCACCATCAGTGATGCTGTTCACTGATTGTAAGGAGTACACCATTGTTTAAAACATTTATAAATTAATAAACCCTTCGTCCGCGGCTTCGCTTCCGTGGCCATAGAATGAATCCTTCACCTTTCATTTCGAACGATCTCTCTTTCAATCATGATTACGATCCTAATCGCACTCTTGATTCTGACCCTATGATCTTATTATGTAAAACGAACCGATAAATTATGACAATGAAATTTAATCGCATATGCAAATTCAAAAACCGTTAGGGATCACGATTTCGAAATTTTTTTAAAATCACGCTCGCAAAGTGAAATCTAGTCTATGGTGACTCTTAAGCGATTTATAATCGATTTTGCGTCGTTCGTATTTACGAAGTAGAGCGAAGTGAGTTTTTTTATGTAAATAGATTAAATGAAATCGTTGCACATTTGTAAAAGACCAATGACATTACAATATGTCATTACAAAATGCTTGCTAGAGTTGTCTAAAGATGTACTCTCACCACGAGCTAATTTCAGAGTCTGATGATGGAACCAGAAGGTTAGCACTAGAACTTCATAATAGAACAACGCAGCCTAGCCATATTTGTGCTTGTTGGGATTGTCTTGGAATGCACTTTGACTGTGATTGTATATCAGGGTTGATGATAGAGTTGGAAGTTTTGTACTGGAACTCCGCAATGAGACATGAGTTTCCTAAACTATTTGGACTTGCTGGAATGTTTTGAGATACTCTTTGATCATAATCGATTTTCGAGATTTGATGATGGAGTTGGAAAGTCGCCATAGCAGAACAACGTATTTTAGTCTTGTTTTAACTTATTTTAATTACCTTATACTCTCCAATCGTGAAGTATAAGGTTGGATATAGTACGAGGCTGCTATTTATGTATCCGGAACTGGCCACATACATACCAATATTTAAAAAGTAATTACAACATGTCAAAATGGAGCTCTTTGGTTGTACAATACAGTTTGTTTCATGTAACTGTCAATTGTTTTACCATTGTGGCGTCATTTTGAATATTGCTTGTCTTTATCACTATGGATTTAACTTGTGAATATTTTCGAGCGATGATTTATTACGATTTCCGGCGTGGGTTAACTCAAAAATAGTGCATCGATCAACTCACTTCGACTTTTGGGGATGAAGTTCCATCGAAAAGCACTGCGTATCACTAGTTTAGTGAGTTTAATCGTGTGCGGCCTATGCTCACCGATAAGTTTAAAGGAAGTCGCTTTAAATTGGTTGTTGTACCACAAAATATGGATGCTGTGCGGGGACTAATGATGCAAGATCGTCATGTTACATATCGCGAGATAAAGGCGTCCCTAGACATAAGTATGACCAACCTACATAAGATATTACACGTTCGCGTTGAATTCCGCACAACTTGAGCATTGATCAAAAACAGGCTCGTGTCGATTAGTACAGAAAAATGATAAAAGAACACATTAATGGTGCGTCAAAATTTATTTATAATATTTACACAAGTGATGAATCTAGAATCTATGCGTGTAACATCGAAACTAAACAACTGTCAACAGTGTGGGTGTTTCAAGATGAGCACAACCATACACAAAAATGATTCGTGCCAAAAGCACTTTGAAGTAACTGGTTGCCTATTTGTTTTGTATAAATGGACATGTGGTTACAGTACCACTAGAGAATCGTAAAACGGTGAATTAGGAGTGGTACATGACCATTTGTTTTCCAGAAATATTTGAAGAAATGAGGAAAAAGAACCGACAACGCAGAATCATTCTTCATCATGATAATGCTAGCTGTCACACGTTGGCCGAAACAACTCGGTTTCTGGAAGGTCAAAAGAACGACCGATCGACTGACAGGTCATCCGCCATACGGCCTCTTCTTGGCACCCAATGATTTCTAATTATTCCTGAGTGTGAAGAATAAATTACGTGATCTAAGTTTTTCGAGGCGCGAAAAGGCCGTTGATGTGTTCAAAATGCACGTTTTGGAGATACCTCAATCAGAATGGAAAAGTGATGCAAAAATTGGTTCCAGTAAATGCAAAAGTGCATCGATGATCATGGCGAATATTTTAAAAAGCAATAAAACCATATTAAATGATAGATATTTGTTTCTTTTTAATATGCCGGATACACAAATAGGAGCCCTCGTATGGTGTTCCGTTATAGACTTCCAACGTCAACCATTTGGTTCCATCATCAAACCCTAAAAATCGTTCATGGTCAAAGTGCATCTCAAAACACTTCCTACAAGTCCAAACATGGCTAGGATACGTTCATTATGGAATTCCAGTGCTAAACTTCCAGCTCTATTAACGTCCCTGAAAGTCAAGCATGGTCAAAGTACATTTCAGACAATTCCAACAATCCCAAACATGCTTAGGGTATGTTGTTCCGTTATGGAGTTCCGATACCAACTGTCAGGCTTCATCATCAGACCCTGAAAGCTAACCATCGTCAAAGTGCTTTTGAAGAAAATTCCGTCAAGCCTAAACAAGGCTAGGCTATGTTTTTCTATTATGAAGTGCTAAGCTCGGCTTCCACCTCAATTATCAGATCCTGAAAATCGCTCGTGGTGAGAGTATATGTTAAGACAACTCTAACAAGGTCAAACATGACGTAAGATATGTTATTCTGTTATGGAGTTCCTGTACTTACCTCCTGGCTCCATCATCAGTTCAATCCAATTATACCACATTATTATGTTGTCATCGGTCCTCGATAAGTGTACAAAGTTTTAATTTAATCTGTAACTTTAAAGTCGCACAAAATACCGCTTAACGATTTTTTATACCCAACAAATTCTATTCGCAAATCGATTCCGGAATCGAAATCGATTTCTGCTTTTACGTAATAAGGTTGCTTAATAATCCCGATTTAAATTCCCATATTAGTCTCGCTTTTCATGCCGATCATTTATTATGTAGATTATTTATATATCCCACGATATAACAAATTACGTACTGAAAATGGGAGTCCTAATAGATAGATGGATTTATTGTAAGTCTACACGGACAAAGCCATGGGACCAAAGATAGGGTGGATTAACGTTTAGCGTACGATGTTCTTTTTACGCACATTTACCTAAAAATATAGGACATACATGAACTCGTATATGAAATGTGTGCATTTTTACAGCTGCATAGCGCGCTAAGCCTCCATTTTTCTCCGACGTGATGTACTGAAATCGTTATTCGCAATGCCTGATTCTTATCAAATGTATATTAAAACCCTGGACAGATAACGTACATCCATGCTAAAAGACATATAAATCATAGGAACCAGACTGGTAGAGAGAAGTTGTGTTTTTTAATATGTACGTATGTGAACAACTCGCAACACCTTTTATAAGTCATACTTTACTAAAGAGTTGTGTGGTAGTATTTGGTGTTAAAAATTATTCCATTAGTAAGAACATTTAAAATGCATTGAGGAAGACTAATAAAGGTTTTCTTAAAACATCGTTTTTAACTTTGAAATGTAACTACATTATTTACTTATTATTTTACCCGACTGGTTGAACTTCATAAAATATCGATTGATGAATATAGATCCACACTTTTCTAAAGAATGCATGGTGAGATGGTGGACGTGTATTTGCTAAACGTGATATTATAAGCGAAGGTACACAATCATAGTCCACGATCGTAATTTCAGTAATCTAGGTAGGTAAAATTAATTTTAAACTATAACTCGTCTGGTCTTTTATCAACGTTTGTTTTAAATTATGAAGAAATTATTTAAAATATTTATGCATAACCACTTTGCCTGACACTTTGTAAGCGTAATACAGAATCAAATTGTCAGCCATAATAAAAATAATGTTTTTTACTTCTTCAAAATATGCCTTAAAAACAATCAGTATTATTTATTTGAATTATGCTATTAATTTTTTTGTAACTATGCTTGTATGAAATCTTATAACATTCATTATTATGGTTAAATCTGAAAGTAGTTTCTGGTATACATGAGTTTTTTTTTTTAAACGAAGGGTAAATGTGTTTATAGTAAATTGTGCTTGATTCGTTCATATGTAAAAATCCAAGTATTTCATTGAATATCTTAAAATCAAAGAACGATCAATATTCGGGTGCATGTTCTTCTTCACTCTGCAGTTATAAACCTCTAATTCGGTTTATTTAGATAAACCGTAAAATTTACAAAGTGCTCATTCATCGAGTACGCGGTGCACGCTGCGATGCGCCGGCGCAACCAAAGTGCAGGCGAGATGTTTATAGATGCCGTAATGTGATAATGGTGCGGTCATAAAATGTTGTGTTTGTTATTTTAAGAAAGATCAATAGCCACAGGAGTGCATCCCCTCGGACTCGGTACCTGCTGTTTTTTGTCGGCGCCGTTGGAATGTTTCGAGTGAAAACACTCCGAAAAACAATAGTTAATTTAACACCCGGAATGGGATCCGTCTCTCGTGAGCGGTCCAGTTCAAGCGCCGCCCTAACGAGCTGCGGTTTTGTTTAACTTTTACCGGCGTGTCGGCCGTGTTCGGACAAAAAATATTGTGTGTGATCATTATTTGTTGCGCCTGCCTACACCTTTTACACTTTTTGGGAGTTTGTTTTTTTTCGTGATATTGATGAGGGCGTTTAAGATATTTTTTTTTAATCTCAACGGTTTCGGAGACGTCCTTAATGTTGTTTAATCACGTTCCATGATGTGCGATTTTTCCCGCTGTCTCATATTATTACCGCTTATTATTTTGTGATATAAACAGATTACTTATGATTTCATAATAAAACAAATTTTGTTGAAAGGTAAACAAAAAAATTAAAATCCTGCACAGTTGTCATAATTTTTTGATCTTGGACATAATTTTTCTTAAAAAAAGCTAAGAGCTTGAAAAAAACCTTCATATTAAATAATAATTGACAGTAAAGATTGTTTATTTCCCGTTAATACACACCTATATAACAATAAAATTGGTATATATGAATAATATTTTCTACACGAACTCATTTCTCTTTCAGTCGGTTTCCTGATCCTCGTCTTCTACCTGTGGGGTGAGCCGTACAAGAGAGGTTTCTTCTGTGATGACGAGTCCCTGAAGCATCCGTACATAGACTCCACCGTCACCAATCTGATGCTGTACATCATCGGGCTCGGAATGCCCATCTGCGCGGTAAGTTATTCATTCGCGTATGGACTGACCGTAAAAATGTGATTTCTTCTATTACCAATCCTGTCATAATTTATTAGGTGTCACAAATTATCAAATTGATCTCGACGAGCGATCCAGGGAATATTTAATACAGGTTTATTGCATTAGACGGTACCGGTGAAGGGTATCGGCCATTATTATGCAACGGCTATTATTATGCAACGCGCGCCGACGATACTCATACAACTATGACGACTATAAATTATTTATTATGCTCTACCCTAATAATTATTAAAATTAATGATCATATTATAAAACAATGTATGGACGAGAAAATTTATCAGTGTAATAATGATAGATATTAATATATATATATATATATATATTAACAATAGAGGAAATATTTTCCAATATTCAATATTTTCCATTCCAATTCAATACGCTGCCGTCACCGGCCGTTATCCCCCTTTCACAGAAACGGTACTCCCATAACCGATAGCAGTAGAAAGTTGTCAACCTCGGCCAGAGTTCGGTGAGGAAAAAATAAAAACTAGTCCGGCCCTTCGTCGTGCAAACATCGGGTGCACGGACATCGATCATCTGTTTGTCCGGTCGTCGGTTATTGTGTAAAAACTTTATCTTTCATATTGACATAACGACACCTCCGTGTGAAGCCGCCTGGATATTTATAAATTGTTCAATATAATCGTTATTTTGGATTATCTCTTCATCGGCTGTTTGCAACTCTTGTAGAAATGAGATTTTACTTAAAAGTATTGTAAATGTAAAAGACATATAATCACCCTGTAATGACTGAACTGATTTCAATGAAGTTTAGTGTGAAAAGAAACTCTGTTTCACGTTATCGTATTGAATATTTTACATTCCGTAATCTTAATTACACAAGAATTAAATCGCCGACATAAATATGTCTGGAAGAAGAAGCTTGAAGTGTGAAGAAAGACCTAGAATACGATTGAATTTAGTTGATTCTTAGTTAACAGTGATCGATTAGAAACTTCAATTTCAACCTTATAGCTTCAATCGGTATGCTTGCTCCCTCTTTCGGCTACGTCTTTAACGGCGTTCTCTTTATTTGTATTGAGACTCTGTATAAAGATATGAGGATGGTGATCATATTTATTCGGTATGAGGTATTTATACACTCCAATTGAAAGTCGAAGTAATTTTAATGTAAGTACTAGAGATGTGGAAATACCAAGTATTATTATATTTTTTTAAAAGTCAACTTTAGACCCAATCGTCGCCCATTAAAGAAAATAAAATAAGAAAGCTTATCTAGTTCATTAAGCCAATTATTTTCAGTATTTTTTTTTATAAAATATATTACAACTTTTAGAAACCTCAGTTTTAACGCTTCAGCGTTTTCTGATTAAGTAGTAATGTTAATTATTAATCGTACCTACCTAAAATACTTCATTTATGTTTCTTTGCGTGAAATATAAACCTTCCATTTTAATAAAAGTTGAAAAAATATACATACATATTTTTTAACTGATTTCAAAAAAAAAGGAAGTTCTGTATTTGACACATTTGTGTTTATTTTATGTATGTTCACTGATTTCTCGGAATCGGCTTAATCGATTTCGTTAGTTTAAACTGTATCTGTTAAGGTATATAGAATCCTATGGTTGTCCCATATATTTATTCTACGTGAAACGTACCGTTTTTAGACAATCGAATATTATAATTCACGTTCTCCCATTATCTGGTGAATTTGGGATAGATCCAAAAATTTAAGGCATTAGAAAATGACTGACCTAAAATCAAATCTGATGAGGCTGCAAATCTGAGATTGAACTCCAGCCAAAAATGTTGAAAACCTGGAATCATCACTAGCGCCACCGAAAAATTCGGGATCGGAACTGGTTTTCAACTTTCTCCGTTTAAAAGTACCTAACGAAGACATCTGGCCAACTGTATCGACAACTGTCGTAATTCACGAGAAAAGGCTGGATGAATTATAAACTTAAATTACTCATTTACAAAAAATATATATATAATTTTTTTTTTATATTAAAAAGGCCTTTTTAGCAACGCTAGAATTTACCAAAATTTACTACTTTTAATTCGTTGTCAATTCTTAAGATATTTCTATACAAAATGGACATATAATAAGTACTAACTACAGCCTTTTTATAGATGAACAAAATCGTTATTTTTAATACAAGGTACAAGTTGTATGGGAATTATGATTATAAATTATTATTGAATTTATTATGAATTACTTTCATTCAATATTCATTTCAAATTCAGTATTAAGTTAAACACCCGGTTTTGTTCTACAACGTTATTGTGTCCACAGGCCAAGTCATACCAAGGCCATATAAATTTCTCGCTGTGGCGTATCGGCTTACCTATTACGTATTAGATGTGTAATAGCATACCTTAAGAGCCATTTAACAAACCTGTTAGAGTGGTGTCGTTTTCACCTACTCGCCTGCCGTAGGTATGTTAATGTTGATATATTTACGTTGCCTAGAAACGATTGTCACTAATACGAGATTTCGTCTCTCTTGATCGTGATTTACGACTATAGCTTAATAAGGACTTAAACTGCGTTGTATTCATAAATCTATTTTTTGCTCTGTAGTATAATCTCGAATTTTTAAATTATAAACATCACACCTTATCAAGTATTTCGGTCAAAGAGCTGTTGTAATTTGAACGATAAGAAAGATAAACAAAAAAAACGTCATCGCAAACATACTTCGATAATATCCAGGTCTCATTAATTTTTCATCGTATTCTAGCAACACCCGTATCCAGTTGTATTTTCGTTATCGCGTTAAGCATTATTTATCCGCTTGTATTGCCTTTCCACTACTCTACATTTCTATCCAACTTTTTCTTGTTGTAAATGATTGCAGTTCAAGTTGTATCAAATATTTCATACCTGATCATTTTGCGGTTGTTTAGTACATTAGAAGTTGGTTGACATAGTTTTTGAAAATTATTTATACTATCGTGTTGTGTTAATTTGCGGAAATTCATAATAGACGCTCCGGTGGAGTGCCTGCTGCATTTTCCTGAGGATGTGCCTGGTTGGCATAAAACGTACATAGAAATTAACAATATAACGATTAGCGGAATAAAATAATTAAAAAATTAACACTAGCTTAGGTTTTCGATATCTGTTAATCCTCTCGAATCAATATTCAATTCTTTGGATAGAGATTCGTGGTGAAGGGGCAAATTCGAGATTCAGCGGTGGGTTGCATGCTGCATGTTAATGCATGTTGCAGGCAGACTTCTTTGGAAATTATGTTTTTTTTTACTTAGTTATGGTATAAATAGCATAATAATAATTACTATGTTCTTGCCGACTATAACTATCTGATAGAAATCTGCCAGGTCATCTTAATAAATTGTTAAACAACGCCCATAAAGTATCATGTATAAATGTCAAGATAGATTTTTTCGTATCCTTTCATTACCTATTCTGAGACCTTAATTACAATGACTACTAAACTGTATCCAAAATAACTTAATATCAGCCAGCCTCGGTGTCATTCGATGTATTAGGACACCAGTTCAGTGGTGCTGAAATGGTGCTGAATCGACTTGTCCCACGGGTGGTTCTTAACATATGTAAATGTATATTACACTCTCGAAATCAACTTAGCATGTGAGGGTATATTAACACTTAGTGTTTCTATAAATGATAACAATCGTTTTAGGACTAGTCACGCAAGTCATGCATATTTTAACTGTCGAGCATAAATTGTAAGAACGGTTTTTTTTTTATATTCGTATATACTGTTTATCATGACGGAAAATTTAATATTTTTTGTAGATCCATTTTATGAATAAGTGAAACTTTATTAAGACTCGTATATCTCATTGTTAATTTAAGCTTTTTAGTATTTACTATGTATAATAGTATTCGTATTAAAATAAATAATGCTCCTTTCTATAGTATTCATGTACTAAATGAAAATAAAAAACAACTTCAAAATTATTTCAAGTGCACTTCATTGGTTTCACTCAGAGGTCATGTGCGATCTTTTGACATATTTAATGTGTATCCTAATGTCGCTCTATTCGTTTTACAGATTAAATTTATCAACATATCGTTGTGACTACACAGATATTCAAAAATCTTTATATACAACGATCGGATTCCATTGAGTGTAATATATGTAATTATTTTTTTTGGGGTTAATTTACTACATATATGACGATCTGTTCTTCTGTAGACGATATAATAACGATGTATGTTTTTGTTTTCGTATCGCATATATTCCGATCCGATGCTTTGCTTCCAACTTAAAATTTAAAATTATTTTCCATTTGCAACTACAGACCAAATAAATCTCCACCTGCGGCTTACACTAAATACCATTCCTTTAAAATTATGGCATACACATATTATTATTACATCCCTTTTTACGAATATTTTGATATATTCCATCAATTGAGTTAAGCTGTTTTTCTAATTAGAACAGTAAAAGAATACTTCTTTCCATTAGAGATTAACAAAAATACTTACGTGTTTAAAATCTAGCGCTACAAATCCAGAGTCATAAACTTTGAGTTGGTTTTCAAAAACAGTCGCTTGGAGGTCTTTAGGCTAGTTTTGCTAGGTGTTCGAATTCGTGCAGAATGTATCGATTTTCGAGGGCCTGGAAACGCCTCCCGATTCACACATAATCGAGACGCTAAATGTTCCCGTAGTGAATAAATGGGTATTCGCAAAAATGAATTATGTATTACATCATATCATCGAGTACGACAATCCGATAACATCACACCCTCTCAATAGTTCTTTCTAATAGCAGATTGGACTTATTTAAATCACTTTGCTTCCAAGATACTCACTTATGTGTTAACTATGGACATTATCGAAAATCGAATAATTAACACGTTTTACGATATGCATCACGTTTTTGGCGAAGTTCGTAACATCAAACTACTACAAAATGGCACAGTATATTCGAGGATAATCAAGATCCTGTAAATATCCACAAGTTATTTCCTTTTACGGCTTCTGTAACGGCATCAAACGCGGTAACATAACGGCTCACTTAATTTGGCCCGAGAGATGAAGCCGCCGAACCATTGATCTGTAAAAAAGAGAAGATGCACAGCCCCGCGCTCAAAAACGGCCTCAGTAAATGAGTGCTAAAGCAGACAGTTTAGCACTCATTGCATTCAGTGTAGTTTCGTCGCACATTTCTTTACGACGTCGAAGTGTTCTGTTAAAAAATGCAAAAGTAACACGTCAAAAGCAATGAAAAATGATGGTATTTCTTATTTTCGATAAGCAAAATTTAGTGTATTCATGACAGGTGCTCAGTCATGTATTACAATTAGTATTTGATGAGTATTATGTGTTTCTTCATTTAAAATAGAATCAAAAGCCGAGATATAAAACGATTTAAAAGAAATAAATCTAAGCAAGGCCGGTCTCGTATTACTTGCGTTGTGACATTATTCGGTTGCGTAACAATAGAGACTCTGTTCTTGCATTAAAAGATCCGATTTTTTAATTTATTATTTATTTCATATATATACTAATCTTAAAATTACCTCTAAAGGGAAATTATATAATAGATTAAACCTGTTCAGGAAAAAATAATGTTTATTATATTTGAATTTGTTATTTAGCAAATTATATGTAAGTATTATGTTCATCAAAATATGTTAATGTTTAATGAATCGTCATTTTATTTTTTTATATAAATAATCAGAAACTTTTTAGAAATTACCAAGTTCTTTCATATATTCATAATAAACCTTAATGCAGTAAACTATAATTCTTTTCATACTTTCAACCAAAAAATAATAATAAAGATTTAAAATAATATTATACCACTCCATTGATGCCTTGTTTTAGAACAGCACGTATAAATTGTAAAAATCAGGATTTATTGGCTTCCAATTACAAAATGATCCTTACTTGTTCTCTTTGCGTTTAAAAATGAACCTTATGTTATGATATTTCGGTTGAAATGTCAGATGATAAATAATGTTCTTTCCTTTGTTTTTCTTTGGCACTATAAAATAATATCACAAAATGTGAGACAGAGACTATTAATATAGCATGCGACTGTGCATCTTCTCTTTTTTAACACGCTTTTATAAGCTTGGGTTGTATCTAACTAACTAACTAACTATGTAACGGAACCGATGACAATACAATAAATTGATAACAGTTTCCAACTATCCTTATTAGGACCGCCAGGATTAATATAATCTTGGGTTGTATGTATCTATGTATGTAACGGAATTTTTGAGCTTAATTTTCATCAATTTTAAGAAGTCTGATTAATTTGAAACTTTGCATACTTATCAAGGAGCAATGACAATACAATAATTTGATAAGTTTATCCTCTTATTCCTGATCAGGATCGCCAGGATCGAATAATTTCGTCACGTATCGTCTGCGTGAGAGCAGGATTACTGTTACTAAATTCTATTACTGTTTTGTAATAGAATTTAGTAACAGTCATAAGCATTAATATTCAAATATTGTTGTATTGTTAAAAATTACAAATTTTTACCAATCAACCGAACTAAAATAATATAGTTTGAATATTAAACTAAAAGTAAAAATAATCTTTAATATGAATTCAAAAAAATAATGAACAATGACGAAAAATACTAGTATTATTGTGGAAAAAGCGTGGGTTGCTCCATATACGAAAAATGTGGCACAAAGCGCCCCACGCTTTTTCCACAATAATACCAGTATTTTTCGTCATTGTTCATTATTATTTTTTTTTTTAATTAATATTAAGGATTATTTTTCACTTTTTAGTTTAATGTATTTTAAAAGCGTGTTTTTTAGTTTTTTTTAAACTATATTTATTTTTTTATACATCCATCTGCCTAACACACAACTCGAGTGTGGATACACCGAAATAGAAATTCAAATTAAAACCAACTTCGACACGACTAAGCGAGCGAGTTTCATATCTACTTTATAAAAACGAAGACCGTGTTAAAATTACTAAAATATAATATAAAATATAATTATAATAACAAATTAATTGCAAAAACCTATTAGCGTCTTTAATAAATTGATATTTAAAATACAATTTTTACCTATTGTATTGCAGTTTTTTCTAGTTCAGTAAGTATGACTATTCTTAAATGATTTAATTTAGATTAATTGTAGTAATATGCCAGACATTATACGAATAGTCCTTAGGTTAAATGTCTCGTTTTTTAGGGTTCCGTAACTCAAAAGAGAAAACCGGCCAAGAGCACGTCGGACATGCTCAATGTAGGGTCCCGAAGTCGTTGTTATTACAAATAAATACACTACAAATGAAAAAAACTACGTTGTCACTCATTTTTTCCATATTTTCCGCACACAATAGGTATAAGCACTTCAGTCGCCTATAACTAGAGAAACAATTAGGTATATCGACTATTTGTCTAAAACTAGTGTAAATTAAAGTGCAACAGCAGAAGAGCGTATTTTCATCCTTTACCTTTTACGATCTTGTAGTTTTTGAGTAAAATGCTTATGACATACGGACGGACGGGCGGACATGACGAAACTATAAGGCTTGCTGTTTGGTAAGACCCTTGTCCTTAAGATTGTGTGGAAATATCAAGTTAAAATAATATTAAATATTTAGATCTGTAGTCCCTTGAAGCTTATAAATCAAGTTTCTAAGTCAAGTTAATAAAAAAATACTGCTATTTATGCATTATATTTTGACAGTCGCAAATATTTAAATCAATACCCATAGACATTTTTCACTTACATTCATAAAATTCGGTAAGAAATAATATCTCACAAAACAAGTAAGAAAAAAAAATCTTTTTGGCAGTGAAGTATTTGAATATGCTGTTGACCGATGTATGGGTGAATATTTTTTTAATTTCCGCCATGAAAACCTAGGATTTCCTAAAATTTGGATATTTAAAAAAATTAAAAAGAAAAGGACAAGTTTCAGAATTCTCAGAACTAATATCTGGCCAGTATCGGTGAAGAAGCGAAAACACACAATACCCGTCGATAGTCTTATTGGATGAACTATCTCTGTACATAATTAAGTTTGTATGGAACCCTCGGTCTACGAGTTCTATTTGCACTTGTCCAATAGTTTTTTTTCTCCTATCTATAAACCTAAATCCCGTTTTGTTTTAACTTTAGTCCCAATGCTTAACAAATCAGACATGACACTGATACTCGCAATCGAATATGGTTTTAGGTTAGTTTATTTCGTGAAAGTTTATAATGTAAACCAGAATAATACAGATGTACAATTATGTGATATTCTAAGCGTTTTATGGTACTTTGACGTCAAGTATTTGTCATCACGCTTTAGGGGTATTCCTTCCTTCAATTATATTTCCACTTGATCTTCAATTTAAAACAGGAATCGTAATATATATTGAAGACTGGACAGCATGACTTTTTTGCTATAAGCCGTAGATATTTTGGTTTAAAACGTGAGATACCCATAGTTTTTGCATGTGATTTGACCCCAGAAACACCCCGTTCTGCGTAGGTAGAAAACGGAGTAACATACACACAAAATTCCGAAAACGGAATAAGTCAAATAACTGGACAGGTTGACAGGCGCAATAATAATAGTTAATATCCCTGGCCCGCTAGTGGAGGTGACTGTTCAACTTGTCGTGACGATGAAACGTATGTAGAAATGATATTTAATCAAAGGATATCCAATAATTAAAAAGACAAATTTACGTTGTACTGGCTATATATCTATGTAATAACATATATCTAAATAAATAACAATTCTTTGTTATTTATTAAAAATATTGCATTGACAACAAACGCCTAACAGTCTGAAATTCAGTTTTATAAATTAAACGGTATATCGTTCGACAACATTCGACAGACTGACGTTTATCGTATGATTGAGAGATATGAGGATACAGAAGGTACAAAATGTAAACAAATTCCTGGTCGATCAGCTGATAAGCTTACTCCAAGCGACATTAGACCAATAGAGCGTCTCTACAAACAAAATTCATCTATATAGGTCCAAAATGCAACCCATAAACACCAATTGAAGAAAGATTCTGTGTCCAGAATAAAGTCAGAGATCACAAATATGAAAATGAACTTGTAGTTATTAACACCAAAGTACTATCGAAACCAAGAAGCGAAAGCAAAGAAGGAATGTAGAAATGTTTGTCTCTGAAAAATGTTCATGTTATCGATGACGAGACTTACCAAAATTGAAAAATTTTCATAAAATATATATTAATATAGCATTTCCAACTTGCATCAGCACATTGCTTGTGAAATAGATTTCAGTTTATTGTTAGGGTTTTTAAGATACGATTATATAACCCACAAAAGTAATTTTGATCCATTCAAAACATATGCTTTTGTAACACTAGTATATATGAACCACTTGTCCGTTGCGTGTCACGCTATCGCGGTTTCATAGAAATCGCCCTGTTGTCGTTTAATCGATATGCATCTACTTTTCTAACATAATTTGTACTATAATTACTAGGTATAACCGTGTTAATAAATTATTCGTACACGGGTGATAAACATCTCTCTGTGTGATTTTACTATCATCAAGTAAGTGTTCGTGGTATCATTTCAGTCAGAAGGGAGCTTTATTTATCGTATTCTGTCCATTATTGTCCTTAAGATGGCAAAGTGGTTTTTGATTCCATTATCCAGATATACCAAATAATTAGTAATTTCATTCTTCTTCCCTCCTTTTTAACTGACCGGTGAACTTTTCTGACTATTTAAGGAAATTTCGTATGTAATGTTGTTTTTGTGATATACAGGATGGGTTTTATCATGCATATTTTAGCAATTATTCATAATCTCGTTTCTTTTTAGGACAACTTGGCTAAAGTAACGATAACAAAATTATATCATTGAAAATATACTCATAAATAATATAGAACCAACCATAAAAAATGCTCGACGAAATTGCAAGTGCGGGTGCGATCGCGTGGCCGGCCCTGCGGTGCGCTGCGGCGCAGTACCTGCGCGTCAGCTGTTTTATGGTTGTCAGTACGACATTTCTACGTTAGATGTTCTAAGCTATTTTTCTCAGAAACGGCTATTTCAACGACTATAGTCTCCTTGGCGTTATTGTTTTACAAGGGGAGAAAATTATGAATATTTGCAAAAAGATGCATGATAAAGTCCAACTGAATAGAGATCTGCAGGCTCTATTATTATATATTATTATCTATATAACAGAATTTTGATGCTAATTCTCTATGACACGCGGTGGCATTCAACAAATACATAAAATTTTAAAGAACTTACACCGGGTCGCATAACAACGAGACACTGTTTCTTTTTCTGTAAATAACTATGAGTCGCGTTTGAATTCAGTGAATAATGACTTTTTTTTACAATTCTTTGTGACAACGTCGTATTGATCAATTCACAAATAAATACTTTCACCCAATGTCCTAAGTAACATACAATGTCAATACAAATACATAAACATTATTTTCAGCACTAATCGACTACAAAATACTAAATACCGCCTTATTGTAGGAAGACACGCGAACGTTTTTCATAATTCATGAACTCCTCGGTCGCAGAGCGGAGGTGACGTCGCCTTGACATTGAACGGACCTTGAGCTGACGTCAGCCGGTATCACTCGGCTTTCTGCCCAATGTTTACGCCATTATGAATGTAGATTTATGTATTGTGGGATGTTAAGTTTAGAAATCTTTAGTTTTCTATGGCATTGTGAATATATCGTGTAACATGAATTTCATATGGTCATATTAAATTTCAAGTGTCACGGCTGTCAATCGAGAAATAATATTTTGAATGCATTTCATTATAAGAAAAACGAGTACATTGCTTGTTATCTGAATTTTCCAATAACTCTTAATGTAAAAGTGAAACCTTTATGATACTATATGTTTGATTCTGGTTCATCTACTATTCCAGTGTGAAAGTTATCAAGCTTAATAATTTAAAATCGTATTTAAAAAAATATGGGTACAAGTTCCCAATAGGAGCAAACAATACAAATCTATTTAAAACAAGAAACGTGTTCAAGAAATAAAGCAAGTTTCCACCTCATTTGTGATTAAAATCAATAACTGATTCCTTCGTGTTGCCATAGTAAAACAGAGTAATTATTTTACAGTATTACCATCAATCGATCTTCTCATTAAAATAAATATAAAAATAAATTTTTCCTTGATCGTAAATCAAAGCTCAAATTCACTATCAATTTTCATGTGTTTCATTTTCTTTTTCGTGCTCCATCGTCGTATAACCATAACGACGCTTTGTTTTTTTTAAAGTGATCCAAATAGATAATTGGAGAATGTCTGAAAGTGACACAATTTATTTTCAATTCTTGCGTTTGTCTATTTATGTTTGTCTGTGAAGGTGTACAGAAATAC
>BGZK01002208.1:0-72546 GCA_005406025.1 Eumeta japonica | reverse complement strand
AAAGCACACACCCGCACTCATACACATATGGACATGAATACGGACACGGACATACATACGGACACGTAGAGACAGAAACACGTAGAGAGAAAGAGAGACACTCGGAAAATGGTCAATGCTAGAACCCTAAAAGGCCAAGATCTGATGAAAATTTTGTTTACGAAAATCGGACTGATATATTTTTACGATTTTATTTTTCGTAAACAGAAGTTAAAAATGTCGTCTTGTATTATTCTATCAAAACGCTAAATCTAATTCAATTTTAAAACTGCGTACGTCAATGAAAAAGGGTCACTCTTGTATCAGACTGTCTACTACGGCAAAATGAAGCAACAATCGTCCGTTTGTGAAAACGCCACAGCGCGGAAATGAATATGCTCCAAGACGCTCCTACGCTAGTGCTTTGACAGCGCCATTTGAAGACCTTTTCTGTACCATTGGCATTTCAATACTTTCCAATACGGCTGGAGTAATTAACATCTTACGTAATTATGACGTAAGGTCGCTTTTCCTCGAATGATATCAATTGTATTGATGTTTTCGTTTTACGGTGTATTTTTATTTAATTTTATTAAAAAAAACACCTTTTAAATTATGTAAATCATGTATAATATATAAAAACTTTTATTAGTGTTATTAGTTTGTGTATATTAATCTGTGTAGTATTTAATTTATACTCAAACAGAGAAAGTTTAAAGCTTTATGGAAAGTTGCAAACTTAGTACTAACTTTAAAGTTTTTAAATATCTAAAAATAAGTGTACGCGCCCGGGACCACCTCAGGAATAATAAATAATAAGTCAGTCACGTAAGGGGATTCACTTTGGTTCTCGCCGACGCGTCGTCCCGAGTGTCCAGGCGCTCGGGCCGCGATCGTTTAATGGCACTGGTTTTAATTGTTTGTTTCACTCCCGTAGAAAATATATTTTTAGCATGAAAAGTACATCAATCCCGCGTAATTTGCTTTTCTCTCATCCGCGCCTGAGCAAAGTACCTCCGATGAGAGCCGGCCAACCGTGTCTATATAACGTCTCGTGCGGGTCCTACAGGAGCCGCGGGCGTAGCTAGTTTAAAATAAAACCTAAATAAAAATATTTCAATTTCACAATTTGCCAGCTTTTCAGTGTAATTTAAAATCAAAACTTCGTTAGGTGCAGCTCGGAAGGAACGCAAATAGGTTTTGAGACGGGAGCGGCGTTCATTAAAGTCTATAGACCGCTAGCGCAGGGTGCGCGTTCACAATGTAATTTAAAATTCTCTACAAACAAGAAATGTGCATATTAAAAGTGCACGTTTCCGTTCAAAGTGCATTATCTCACTTTCAAATGGGACGTTCTCTTTTTGAGGGTGGTATCGGTCGCGGCCTGTTCTATTCAATTTTAAAATGATATTGGTTTTAGTTTTAATCGTAATATCTGTAACAAAATTAAACAAAAAAGTATAATTTCAATTGCGCACAAAATTGCATACATTATTGTATTTACTGAAAATTTGTTGTAATGACAAAACATTTCTGAACACACCATTTTAATATTCACTCTTGAAAAAGACATTCGTATGTTAACGACGTTACTTTGTGAATCTGGTCGATTTTATTTACTTAAAACGAATGGAAAATTACTAAATATAAAATATCTTGGGTTGTGTTTTGATTGTCACATAAAATAAAAGAAATATGCTCTGGAATTAACGTGAAAATCAAATGTTTTACTTTTATTAATTAAGTAAATGGCATATACCCACTGCATTGAAATCAATATATCATGGTCTATTTAAAATGACTATAAATTATGAAATTATTCCATGGAATAAAGGTTAGGGTACTCTGTCAAATCATTAGAATTTATTCGAAATAAATTAATATACAAAATGTTAATAAGTAACTAGTTTATGGCACTATTCAATTAAATTTGTTTTTACGGTTAATTCTTTAATTTATTATCATATGAGTGTAATAAACTATATATTAAAACACAACTTGGTACTTGATTTGAATAGTAAAATTATTAAAAAATAATAAAACCATTAGTACTAAAATGCATATTAATTATTTAACCATAAAACACTTCGATAAGCGCCCAAATAGTATGAAAACTTTAAACTGTTCAAATATAATATTAATGAGAAAGGATTGTAAAAAAACCAGGGTAATTTTATTTGTCAAATAATAATTCTTGTAGTAATATAATTCTTATAGTATGACTTCTAATTTAAATTCTCGTAATAAAATTTGCTAATAATTCTTGTAATATGTTTTCACAAAGCTGCGCTATAATTGTTACTCTTTGCCCATGATTATTATAAACAAAATAAATCGACCACAGGAAATGTCAACCTCAGCCGTCAAATGTTTTTCCTTAAACTATTTCAATTTGCGGAAGCGCGTTTTTTATTAATTTTGGCCCTTGATTTGTTTTTGTTGCTAACTACCATATGTTCTAAAACCATTATATTGTTCATTTTAGGTAGACTTCTTAAGTTGGCTATAAAAAATCTATCCGACATATTTAAATTGAATATACTAAGGCACTTTTAGCTTTAATGGCACAGCAGAACAGAAATTCCTCTCTATAATATGATATTAAACTGGAAATTGAAAATCCGTAGGCGGGGCAAGGTTCGGTAGAAACATAAAAACCAAAAATCAACAGTAAAGAGCACTTCCGAAAACCGTATTAGGTCTGGGACATTTGAGAGTTAATCGTTGACACTTCCTGCGGCTGAATTTGTATCCAACGCTTTTGAGTTAACGAATATAGAACATATCTGTGAAGTAAATTGACAATGAAAAAAATGTGTTTCAGAAAATGAATATCAAAAAAAAAATATTTTAATCGGTTTCTTAAAATTGCTTATCTATTTGAAAGAAAAATAAATCAAGTTTGAAGAATTTGAAAATGGTTAGTACCTAATAATTTTTAGACACATTTTTTCGTTGTCACGTTTATCCACTAAATTATTGAAAAATTAGTTTTTCAGAAGTTCTAATTTCAGAAAAAACAGAACGGATTTATTAAAAAAATTTTGATCATTAGTTAACTTTGAACAGCCTCAAAACGTTTCGCTGTTTTGAAATTCTCCAAGCTCAAAAACATTTATTGATCACATTCTTCTAAGTACGAGTTCAAAAAGTCACTTTTTTTAATTTTCAAGACCTACTATATTTATATATGAGTATTCCTTTTCATTGCCATTACATATTTGTCATCATTAAATATTTGTCAAAGGTATTTTTACATAACATTCGTATAACATGCGAAATATTTTTTACACACTTTTGTGAAAATAATCAGGCAAACTTTCAGGGCCTTAAACTTTGACATTTGTTGAAAACTCGAATATAGAAAGTCGGACTAAATACAATTATCTTTCCCAATTTTAAGAAGATTTTCAATTTTCTTAGCCAAAAGTTAGAAAAACCTTATGTTTGCTTTAACTAATAACTCATGTCATTATTTTAAACTTCGCAATGAATATTTATTAAATATTTGAAATTATTGTGTCTGACCATACATGAATTCGATGTTCAAATCATCAAAACTTATTCGTTTTTTTTAAAGCAGTAAATAATATACGTCCTTTATAGGTTCCAAGCTACGAGGTTGTTTTTGATCATGATTTGTGATATTAAAGTCCTTCACATGTTTAGTTTTTTACACCGTCGCGTTGCCATATTTGTATTCACGGTTCGCTATTGAAAAGTGTTGCTTGGAGTAACGTATTTCATTGTTATTATAGGATTTCCCTTAATCTATAATGTGGTTCAAACGTGGATATTTCAAAAGACCGAATCGAATTTTGAATCGAATAAAATATGTCGAAAACTGAAATTCCATTGTATATATAGAGTATACAAAGCGTGGTTTTAGCCATAGTATTATGTGAACAATACATAATATATTGATATATAAACTTAAATGTAAAATTACTTTTTAAGGATGCTGGTGAATTGTTATCAACTAAATAATATGGGATATTCCTTACGAAAACATCACATCAAATATGACTTTTTTGTCTAATCCCAATTAATATTTATGTCTACGATTCGAAATAAATTTAAATCAAAATCTGTATGCAAATTCGACTAGAAGGAAGTTACTTAATAAATCTTAATTAGGTTATTTTTTTCATTGTCACAACATACGTTATATTTATTCTGTTAAGCATATAGCAACTACACGGCCTTCGTTCACGTATTAACTTTGTCGCCTTTTTTTGATGCTTTGCATGCTGGGAAAAAAAATATCATCTAAAAGTTTTGTTATGCCAGTAGCATAAATCGGTACCGGCTTATTAATAGACTGGATCGCTAATAATAATTATATAACTTTATGTTGACAAAAAATTGCCGAGTCTTTGTCGTGATTGTATTTATTCGCGGTACAAAATAGAATTCAATCTCGTCTAATAGACATAATTTTAATCAAAAATAAAGTTTATTTAAGAGCCTATTTTTACTCTTATTTAATAATGAACGTTTATTTCTTAGAAAATTTTTATTTAATTATTTTAATGCTTTAAGCGAAGTATTTCGTTTCCATTCAAAGTGCATAAAAAAAATTCAAAACTTGATTATTTTTTGTTAGATAATATAATTGAAGGGTTTAATACTAGATCTTCTTAATTGATATACATAAAATACATGTGTAATATATAACGAAATGTCAAATTATGTTATGGATAGTGACACATTTTTTTTAAATAATATAATAAAACAACAATTTTGCATAGTGATAAATATTTTTAAGTAATGTAAACAAAAATTTTCCATCTAGACAAAACATAAAGTAAGCAATTACACACTCTCAACTCATATATTATACATTGTTAAAATACCAAATAAAACTATGTAATTCTCTCAATATCTCCATTTCTCCTTTTTCTTCCCTGTCCCGCACAGCAATTACCATATATGTAGCTGACATCGTAAATGCATACTTATTTTTCACTTAGAATTCGTAAAATCCGCTCAATGATTTTTAATATATTATTAAATGTATCATGGATCAGGTTTTCGTGTGGAAAGTTATCAAAACGTAAACAATTATTTTTGTTTATATCAGTCGCCATAAATTTCACTTTCATTTACATATTTAATCTTTAACATAATTAAGTTTAAGACATTTGAAGACTTATATTAAATAAAAATATAATTCTAATTAGTAAAATCACAATACGTTATATCCGTTTAGCGGAATCTGTGAAATAAATTCTTCGTTTTAAAACAAAAGGTTAATTTCTTAGTCAAATAATTTACTGAGTGTTAGTTTTATAATGACTATAAAACTGTCAGTATATTATTTAATTAAGTTTCTTTTTATCCGTCGCTTGTGTTTTAATGCGACGTAAATCATAAAGTTAGACTAAAAATAATAGATAGTTATTGAGCGGGCGCACTTCTATTTCCTTTTTCTAAGGTAGTCAATTATAGTCAATAACCATCAGTTAATTTACGTCTTGAAAGCCTCTTATACGGTATGTTTTGTTTTTTTTCCAAAATAAAATTAATTACTACCGAGACTTGAACATAACTATATTTCGCTGCCGTGAACTTTCATAATATCATAAACTTCTACATCGTTAAATATCAAGCCTTCTGAACAATCTAAAAAATATTTAAATCTACAAATATGTATTGTCAATGACCTTGCGTTGGTTCAGAGACGATAAAATTCATAAGAGTCACTCACCGAATTTAGGATCATCAGGTAGAAGTTGTGTTATATCGTCAAGTTTTATCACATAAAAATAGAATTAGTGTATCGATACCTATATATATATATATATATATGTGTTTAGTGCGTGGTGTGCGTGCGTATGCGTCAGGTGTGTATTCACACCTTTATTTGTATAGACAGTAGAAACTAGTACAAAAATATGGAAGTTTAATTATGTCGTTCTTAAATTAATTTTATCTGACCATTAGCTCTGTTGGTTATTGGTTTTTGTTTAGTAATAAGCTATTGATGATTTATTATTAAAGTTATTTCCTATAGTAAATAATATTAATATAACATATATCCATGGTGTCTTAATTTTTACGTTTAAACTTCGCTATAACTATGTTTTTGACATTAAAACTGATAAAAAGGTGTAATTTAACTAAATAATCTCGTTAATGTCAAAACCTCAAAGCGACGGAATGTTAAAAATGAATACGAAATAAAAAAATGCCAAATGCGGAAGTCGATTTACTTGTTTGCTGCTTGATCAAACTTCAAGGAAATAATAACCGGATCCAGTATTACGTACGAGAGCAAAATGTACAGTTGCAACACAGAAATTCCTATCGATTTGCCCCGTGAAATATACACGGGCTGCATAGTGCGATCGCAGATGAGGTGCACCAACAAACGGCGGACCCGGAAAACCTTAATATATGGAAATTATTCCTCTGAAAATCATCTGCGCTCGCGCCGACGCGTTCGCCTAGTTGGTTTTAAATAAAACAAAAAAATATTCATAGGCGTTCTCTGGTGATTGTTGACGGAAGTCAAATTCTTAAAACTATGAAATTATAGGGATTTTCAAATTAATTACAATATCAAAAATTAAAATATTGCAATTTATAAATGAAATCCATTCATGTTAGTCCAGTATTCACATCTCCATCTGCCCTACCAGTAATGATTGTATACATTTTAGATGATTTATTGAATAATAATGAAAATACATGATGAGCTGCGCAAGCTCATTTAATTTGAAGTATAGGTCATTGTGCATGTTAAGATTCGAATTTCAAAACTTAAACCTTTTAATTTAAATAAAACAACGAGAATATTATAATTTCATTAAATTTAAAGATGTGATTTTCATATATACAAAAGAGTTTTCAAATATATATTTTGTTCACATGTTAAATTAGGATGTAGGGTGTCAGGGTGATGATAGATGGTCAGTAGGTGATGCTGATTCGTGCGATATTACCCATCCTAAAATCAATTAACGTATCTTAAGGAGTTTGAAAAACTAAAATTAAATAAACTGAAACCAATGCACCATCTCAATAAAATAATAAACTAAAATGGTTCTCAGCGACTGGACTAGTTTCAAGAGAGCACTGTTGAACAATATAGCCGAACCTGTTTTTACAAAAAATGTCATATAGGAAGTCTTCGCATTCGAGGTATACTATCCACCGTTGGCTTGTTGTGCGACATTTTAAAAACGCGACTGGAGAAGAATGTAGAAGAATGCTATGTCCATCTGCATGTACGGGATGTTTAGATAGTGGACACATCTGCAATGATAGGAGCAGCCCTATCGTATCCCCGACTATATTGCATTAAGGGCGTCGTCCCGTCGTCATCCAGAAAAGTCACGACAGCTCCTGAACTCGGTCTCATTTCACGATGTACTCTGATGACTAGATTTATCGGTTTTCATAGGATCACTTGGAAGATTCTTCAAATACGAGATCGGAATCTATGATTTCCAAAATGGATTGTATTTGACATCTCTTTTAAACCTTTTAGCTTATCAACCCTGCTTATATAAGATTGTCAATACATTATATTAAATATTTTTTTACGAAGTGTTTTGCGACACAAAAGCTGCATGGTTATGCCGACATTAGGTCGCCAAAAATGGGAACATTAAAACCGACTACGGCTACGAAATATACTGAATATCACCTACAAATTCATAATTCAGTATTATAAATATGCATTCGATCGGTTCATATTTTTTCCCTCATTTATTTGTAATGTGAAGTACTTTATAAGAAATCATAAATTATAGAAATGTCTCATAATTAAAAAAGAACAGCATAACCTATAAGGATAAAATGATAAAAATTGTATGTTAAACGTCATTTTGGCCTCGAAGAAGGCTAGGCTAGGCTAGAGAACGCAATGGTTTTTTTTTATTTTGAGATATTAAATTTCATTTTAAGAGGTAAGATCTTTTAAATGAATTGAAACACCTAAAAACAGACAAAAGATTATTAAACACTAGCTGTTAATTTCCGCTATCGTTTTAAGTTGTTTTCGTCGCTGATCGAGCGGTCATTGTATTACGTCATTATTAAAAAAAAAGAAAAAAAAGAGTAGCCATGTTTTTGAGATTTGTCTAATCCAATTTTACTGTGAGTTTGGATATGCAGATCCTAACTAAATGTCACAGTCATTAATGACCCCAGTGCAAGAAAATTCCATACAATATTATATTTCATACATTTTAAATCTTTTTTGTGTAGCCTATGTATTGTTCTAGTGTGTTCAAACAGAATTTAATTATTTTCAAAAACTCCAGCTTTTCAGTTTCATTGCTATCGTTCATATTTATTTAATCTACCTTTCTTTTGTTACGATCTTGTTGTCTTGCGTGTATTTACAATGGTACAGTTAAATCGAATAAACAGAAAGTCGCTTTTGTTAAAATCCGTTAATTTTATAATTAAATATGGCAGACTGTGACCACCATTATTTGTCTTTCAAATACATTTAATAAAATAACATCTCCTATGTTGATTATAATAATATTAATGTATTTGAAAGGTAAAAAACAATAGTGGGTTTGTTGAAATGTGAATATGATCGGGACTCATATTCGAATGCGAGTAACTGCGGAGTAAACGCGATAAATCACTCCATGCACGATCACCGGATTATCCAAAGCAACATTAAATACATAAACGGCTGGCGGTTTGCATCAAATGAAAAAAAAAGCCTCTTCAACGTTTACGATTTGCGTTTTTTCTGTTAGTTGCCATGCCGTAAATTACCATGGAGACATTGACGGCAGGTGGAAAACTATAAAATGCAACTCGTAAACGTAAACCGTAAAATTAGGCAGATTTTCCGAAGATTATTTGTCAAATTTTACGTTTACGACTTCCGATTTTTCCTTTAGCGTCTTACCATATATATACTTTAGTACTCATTTAATCGATTTCGATTCAAATTTGAAAGTTAGAATGTAATTTTTTGTGTCACTATTTATCAGTGAACTATTAGTTTGTACAAAAGTTTGTAAGAAGCGTCTTCAAAATTGTTTATGCTGAAAGTTGTCACTAGGTATAGTTGTAATTGTAGCTATATTTGAATTTTACAAAATGACAAATTGCAATATTAAAAATTAATATTTTGAAAACATATTCTAATAAACAATAAATATTCTATGAACAAGATAGAAAATATTAGAGTTATTTTTCACTTGTATTAAAATTCTTAGATACATCTAATTATTGTGCACGTATATTTGTTATTTTATGCATAATTTTAACTATGAATTTGATCTGCGTGTCAATGCTTAACCTAGAAAAGTCGATTTTGATATTATACTAGATCTCTTTTATGGATATTTTTGTGTTAACGCCGTAGGTATTCAGTGCACGCAGTTACTGTCAATACTGCTTAAAACTTATAGTGTTGCATGTCTGAAGCTTTTTAGTGCATTATGCAATCATCTTACAGTTCAGACCATCCGTTGACGAGGATGCATTCACGCATCCAACATCAACAATATACATTTAGTTTTTTTTTTATTACACAATTTTTTCCTATACAATAAACGCAAATATTTCCCCAAGAATTGACAGGTAAAAATTGTCGACTGTATAGTTTTCGCTTGACTGTGTGCAGATCTCTAAAAGTTGCCAAGCGTGATTTTCGGTTAATTCAAGTGAGACATTTCACGGACGCTGTGTACCGCACCAGAACGACACAGATGCCTAGCTGCCTGTTTTGAAGGTCCCGGCGTCTTTTCAAGCGTGTGGCCGTCGTTTCGAAATAACACGTAACGCCTTCCAGTAGATAATCGCTTCTAATTACCAAAATATGCTCTCTCATAGAAATTCGCTCGTATAGCTTGACGAATAATCTCGTGGAGCAGATAGACGCTGTTCGCCTATTTCTTTTGTGTATAAGTTGCTTATGCTGTATACAGGATTTGTACGTTTTTATCGATAGCTTCCGTCGAGAGCGTGAACGTTTTAATCAAAGTGTTTCTTAGTGTTCGTCACAAAAGATATGAAGCATTTCTCAGGTCACCAATGATGCATACAATAACCTTCGTTTTCATTGTTTTATGCTTTGTTTTACAATCAATCATTTTTAATTATATAATTAAAAAACATTAATTATTGCGTTACTAAAATTTCGTGTTAGTGTTTTATCCCTCAATTCGCTGTGTTTAAACGAAATGGAGATGCTGATGGCAGAAACGGTTTGAAATTATGGTGTTCTGTAGCTTTCCTGGCATTCGTAGCTCACAAAAGCGACGGTGCTGATTTGTAACTTTTGTTAAATAAGATCAGTTTGATTAAAATAATTTTAGGGAAATACAGACAACTTTGTCAAAAAACTCGTTTCGATAATTAAACAACACTGTTCGTATGCTGTGGACATTAACTTCCAACGATTACATCATTTCAAACATATCTATTTTTGAATACCGAATGCCTCTGTATTCAATATTATGGAATATCATATGGGTCACAGGGTATCAATTTTTAAAACGTCTAGTTGGAGATTAACAAATTACAAAGAGTACAAATACAATTTGAACTCATGCAGTCAATGTCTCGTACTATATTCTTTACTTCTATAAATTTCATACATTCCTTGATATAGCTTCTACCATTAGATTAAAAGTGTAAAGGAATTATTGACTTATATATCATGATATCACTCTATCATGATATATAATCTATGGATACTTTTATAAATGTTTTTTGCTTGTAGAAAAAAGCACATACCCCCTGCTTACCCGTTGTCCGCTCTCGACCCCTCTTTGACCTACTCAGAGATCAGAGGTGTTCTTGGCGAGACACCGGTGTGCTACAGTAAAATATCTTGACGTCTACTTTTGGTCTCTCTTCGCCTATCTCGGTCATGCAGATGCTTAGGTTGCTAATCCCTTTCGCCACGTCAAGGTCAGAACCTAAGGGTTGTTCAAAATCCCCGATAATCAATATATAGTCTATATAATTGATTTCCCACTAAGATTTTTAGGTTATGCAAATATGTGTCATAGTAGTGCTGTGATTTAAAAAAATAACATAAACACACACACACTAACACATATGTATATGTGTGTATGTATGTGTAGCATGCGTAGTATATGTAGATTAATATTGAGCGCGTTACCGGTGATAAAACCCAAACTCTAATCAAATTCCCGATATTCAGGTTGTTATAAATGCTGTATAAATTCAATATTAATCATATATATTGAACTATGATAGTCTAGTGACGCGCCTATTATACATAATAAATTTAAACATATACACACAGGTTGTCAGATGTCACTATTGATATTGAACGTTTAAAAAAGTCGTTTAAAAATATCCGGAAATTAAATTACAAAAGTAAACTTCAATAATAGTAATAAAAAAAAATGTAAACGTAAACAAACAAGGTATCTAATAGCTCGAAAAAAAAAACAATCTCGGTCACCATAACATGTATTTATGCTAATCTCTGTAACGAGAAAAATAGCCAGTTTTTCTGGTACATCATTAATCAAAAAAATACACGTTGAGCCGCTATGAATCAACTGAGTTAGGCCATGTTAACATTTCCTACGGTAAAATTGTAAGTTACAGGGAATCCCGCCGTTTGGGGTTTCACGGTAACTTTCCTTTTAGCGGGCCGATGCAGCAACGTCGCACCTTTGTGTGCGTACGTACAGTGAACGTTTCGCCGCGAATGACGTCCGTGAAGGTGGATGACATCTTGTAGTCTGTGTGATGTATTCTTGTTCAGTTTTTTTTTTAAGTCACAACTTAAGCATTCAGAAGAAATGTATAAGGAAAGATTATTTTTGAACGAACGCTTTATGAGAAAATAGTCAAAATAATATTTGCGATTAATGAACGTATATATTTGACTACATATTAAATTAGTGTATGATTCTCGTAACATGCATTACTGGAGTGTAGAATGAGTATATAAGATTTTTATAGAACATCTATAATTGTTATTAATTATGTTATTTAACATCTACATACGTTACGTATTCAAACAGCTCATTAACGACTATTAAAGTTAAAAACAAGCAAATAATCAATATCATCATAAATTATAATATATATCTAATTAGAGAACGCAATAAAAATATGATTTGAAAAATTATTGATTACATTTCAAAACTGTAAAAAATCTGGAATTGGTTAGTACAAATTTCAACTTTATATTGAATTTTTTTTAATTTTTACTTTAAAAAAACCTACAAACTTTCCAACATCTTTTGAACTTATATTTAACAAAAAGTCTCTTATAAAATAAAATTTGTTTTCCATGTGTTCCTTTTAACTGATTTTATCCCGAACAACCGTTAAAAGGAACACGAGCGACACGAATTTTACTTTAAAAGTAACTTTTAGTTAAATGTCAGTTTAAAGGAGAAGTGTGCAAGAACTTGTAAAGGTACTCTGAAAAGATTACAATAGAGTAATATCACAAACTATTAAACATTAGTGGTAAACAATTTACGACAGCTCAATTATATTTTACATATTACCGGAATCGAAGAGTCATTTTAGGAGTCATATTTGGGGATATCCCCGTGGCATTTGTTTTTATTCATTCAATATCTGTCATGTACCAGGTAATATTTAGTTGAACAATTTAGAATATCATAAAATAATAATCGGCTCGCTGGAAAAACGGTTAGGCAATTACCTAGATGCTTAAAATAATATAACGTAGAGTGGTTTCCCATTTATCAGCGGCTTTATAATGCAGCGATGATGTAATTTTGTGTTTTATCGTCAATTTTTCATTTTTCTGGATGCTCGAAAATCAGGATATTGTAGGGGCGAGCTATCGAAAGCGGTTAAGCGTTTCTTGAACATACTCGTCAGATTGTTCCGTACGCAAGCTCACGACACTTTTTAATTTTAAGGCCACATACGCGTTGAGAACTATTATTTCTTTCAAAATCAAATGAAATATGCAATGCCGTTGATTGATTATATCACATCACATCATAAAATTTTCAGTTTTATTAGAAATTCAGTACACAAAAATTAAATATTATATAAATACATGTCCGACTACTGTAACAGTTATATTATGTAACTGTTGTTATAAATTTTTAGAATTTATTATTTGCTTAGCGCAATAAAGAAATTGCTTCAAATTGAAAAGATTGTACTTTAAACAAGCGATCGAGGTACCTTGTCTGTATATTTTTTATTTCTCTTATTATTAAATTAATAAAGAGCCAATCTGTAAATTTTGGATATCACTCACATACAATATTCGTATTTTATAATTATGCTTCTATAACCCTTGCAATCATTCAGATCAAGACACAAATCCATTTCAAGGACAGAGTGTTGCACCACATAGCCTTCATGATGTGAGCAGGAGTTCGAAATTTAGCAGGGTCTCAAAATTTCTACTGCACCTCTGCAGGTATTTGCACGAAATTTTCTATCACCTTTCAAAGCGAACCATTAACTAATATTCAAATTTGCAAGTTAATTAGAAAACCCTCAGACCCACGTGAATGTGGAACCTTTTTATCAATGTTGTGGTGATCTGACATTTTAACACAACAGCACTGTTTTTGTTTCGAAATCGTATCTAAACTTGCACATCGACTGCAGGTCGGATGAATATCACCCCATGCGCCGTAGAGGCATGTCTTACCTTAATCCTGTTATTTTTAGTCGAGGATTCTGCGCATTAAGCCGCCCGCGCTGGCCTGATGTGGCTTATACGCCGCTGACGACCGCCGTCACCAATGCGGTGACGCTAGGATCGCTGATACCGGCACAGAAAACTTAACTCACGCTCCAAGAAGCAACTACTTTGATTTGTTTTTAGACAACTTTTTTAGAGTTCCGAGCCAAAATGACAAAACAGAACCCTTAAAGTTGCATCATGTCTGTCCGTCCGTTTTATGTCATAGGCATTTTATTGCAAAACTGCAAAATGAATATTGATAAAATTTAGAGTGTAAGTGTCGTGTATGAGCCGCTACTTGGTTGGTAATTGAATAACAGAAATAAATATTTTAAGACGAGCACTCCGTACATGTCACACAAGCAAAAAATTTTTAGTAAAATCAACGTGTGGCACATACTCAATAGTTCTTTAAAAAATTGAAGGTGCTCAATCAATTTTTTATTAAGTAAATATTTTCGGAAATAAGCGCTCAAAACTAGTATAAAATATAGCGCCCGCAAATATTTTTGAACCCTATTTCCAAAAAAATATGAAAGAAAATTATAAAGGCAACACTTAAAAAATACTTTCAACAAAAATTATTTTGAACATGATCGGATATATCGTGTTCGAGTTATTGCCGAATAACTGCGTTTCTCAACAAAGGACGTAAGTGCCATGAAAATATGCTCTTTTGCTAGTGCATTTTAGTTTACATTACTTTAAGAGTAATAGTCGACATACCTACTTGATTCTCTAGTTATAGGCAAATAAAGTGTTTATACCTATTTTGTACGAAAAACAGTAAAAAAAAGTGTAACAACATAGTTATTTTCATCTGTAATGCATTTCTTTGTAGTAACGGCTACAAAATTCTACACTGAGCATGGTCCAAGATGCTCTTGGCTAGTTTCTTAAATCTTGTTAAGAATCTAACTAATTATTATTTCTACATTACAAATTAGTTAAAATGTTATAATTTTAATTAATTAATTCGATTTTTATATCATTAATCTTTGTGCCACTTTAACAATATTGCCACACCTATATAATTTTTTTCTCATTTACCAATACTTTAAAGTAAGCTAAATACGCTTCTTATGTATTTCATTCTGATACCTTATTTGTAAAAAACGTAACAAATTGTTAGGTTATTTACGCAAACATGCTTACATATTTTATGTGCAATAAAACTGTCCTTATGAATAGAATCGGAACAAAATTTCTACCATTGACTCTAAGATAATAGATATAGATAGAGAGACAGGTGGATTAGTACAATGGCAACTCTGTTTTATGACATGATGTAATAGGCATAACGCTATTGAATGATTTTTATTGACGTGGACCAGATCACCGGGCAGGGTGAAGGCAAACCCGAGCAGGCAAATAGAACGTATTTTCGTTTCAAGGCCATTCGTGTGTAATTGATTATTTCATCAGCGGTTTGAGTATGAATAAATCAACATCAAACACAATACACACAATATTCTGCTGTACAATATACTGAGTCAAAGAAATCGTCATCCAAAACAATGCAGATGTGATTAACTGGAAACGTCTCACTCCCTTTCTCAATTCAGCTTTCAAATGTAATTTTCATTGTGTTTAAAATCATATAATAATTTGTTTCATATGGACTATAAACTAATACCGTACTTTACTAAAACGCACTAAGTAAACTAAATTAATACATTTTATATCGCGGAAATCATTTTATATATAGCATTATAAAGGGGCATGCGAGGCACCAATGTATAGTCGGTCACCGCCGCCCATGGACATACGCGATTCAGGAAGAATCATCAGTGCGTTGCCGACCTCTCGAGTAGGAAATGATCATCTGATAGTGGAACGAGTGGGCCGATGGGAGGGGAGGGGCTGATGGAGGGATGTTATGGAGTGATGAAGGGAAAATGGGTCATGGGAACTCTCACTCACTGGACGAAATACCACAGTAGAAATTGATACTTCACGCCTGTTTTCTGTAAATGTGATGTATTGCTCCGTTCGAACTGATCCATTTACGTGATGCAACCAAGTTACCCACAGCAAGACCCTGCCACAATAAAAATTGATGAAACATTGCTATATAACTATTAATGCAATACAAAATTGCTTTGTTATCGCCCCATCACATACAATGAGGGGTCTGTGGATTATTATATCGTAACAAAATTAAATATTTACTGCATTTCTCCTATTACTTTAACTTGCTTCCTTGTAATTATCGCCTTATTTTAATAATCAGATAATACTGAATATGAATGTTATTAATGGGAAAAAAAATGCCCTAAACTTCACTACACTATTTGCTGATTTCGGAGATCACCATGGAAGAATAAGTAGAGAGGCCTTTTTACGATTTATGCATATGAACTTAAATTGTCTTTTAGAGAAAACGTTGAAAAGAGATATTCCTGTAATAAACAAAACGTACGATTTTCAAACACGTATCTTATATCGGATAAATGTTTTTCTCTCGTGCTTGCACACTGGCGGTTGTTCATTCACGGGATTTCCAAGTTCGGAATGCATTCGAATTTAGTATATTTTTTGAAGGAAATAATAGATTTGAATACATAATAACTAATTCAAACATTGTATTAAAACCAACTGCTTAATTATTTAAATCGTTATTTAAATAATAACGAAGCTTGGAATAAATATATTGAAGTCAAATTTTTGATCTTACAAATAAGAAATACACTTGAAAAAGTTTCTTGGCAATCTTCTTTTTAAATTTTATGTAAATGTATTTTGATTTTCAATAAAGTTTGCAGACATATGATATTAAGTAAAAAGGATTTTTCCTTACATTTTTACTATGCTAAGAACATTTTTTGTGCTAAGGACAAAGTAGAAGTATGTTGTCTTAAATGAATGCTGGAGAATTTAGTGCCATATACAAAAATTGGCGCAAATCCTTCGTCGTGTCGTATGCAGCCAAAGACTCATGACATATTTACCGATATTACAGTGTTTTGATTTCCCTTAACATCGTTTGTGAGTTGCAAAAATTAATTATGAAACGAAGAATTGTGAATGAGATTGATAACAATTATTTAGAAGTCCAATCTGAGGTTACTGAAAGAAATGAGTTATAAAAATTTTTCTTAAAAAGTATCTTAAAGAACTTTTTTATAAAAGTCCAAAAGTTTTTCTGTAAGGTCATGAATTTATAAAAAGCTTACGATGGCTCGGAAATGATCTATTAAAGATCTTGACTTGTGGCCTGATTTAAATGTCAAGAAAAGGTGCAATTTAAATGTGGCCTTGTAGGCACAATGTCAAGAACACTGAGAATACTTCACAAGAAGTGCATTTAGCTATGCATCTATTTATATATAAAAGAAGATAATTAAAGATAGAATCAACGTAGTAGGGATGCATTTCTGCAACTAGAATGGAACAGGGTATTGACACGACTATCTGGAATACTTGAAAGAAATTTGCAAAATTCTATTTAGAAATTTATCGTTGGACACGGCGTTATTTTCCAATAATTATCGTAATTGTGGTACACATTATAGTGTATAGGTGGAGATATTGAAAATAAAAAGAACATGCCCTAAGGTGGTCGCATATGATGTGTAACATCTGACATCTGACCTTGGTAATAAGCAATATTAACATTATATCGTGAATAAAATCATTCAGGTATTACTGAAGACGATTTTCGTACCGAATAATTATTTTTTTCGATGTTATTTCTATCGAATTTGGAGGAGAGCGAAGACAATAGACTTGTAATAAAAAAAACACTCTCGTGATTTCCAATTCCTTAGAATCCGTTGGAATAGTGCGTCAATAACAATATCACTGTGGTTCTCGGAAAATTTCGATCTGTGTTCATTTAGAACTTAAGTTTATCATTTAAAAAAGTTCAGCTTTTGGTGACCTGAAGTTTATGTTAAAATCAAAACTTAGAATCATGAGAAAAGGGTGACAGCTTCTTTTTTTTAAGAGCGGTACCACATTTGTTATATGCTAAAAGTACAAAATGCAGCAAATCTATTATTATTTATAATTATGACTTTGAACAATTAACATTTGGCATTAAGATATAATCAAAATATTTAAATTTTTTGAAGAATAGATAAAAAGCTAGGAGTGATTTTTTTAATCAGAACAACTCTTCTAAAACTTCTAAAAAAGTCAGTTGCTTGTTATTTTTGTCTTCATATCGACATAATGAACTTAATTTGTTTTTTTTTTATTTTGGGTTATGGTAAGGGTTATAAGATTTAAAATAGTCGATTATTTTGCATACAATTTCGAATACTCGATCGTATATCGTACAAGAGCCAAAAAAGTCGTACAATTGTAATTTATATCGTAAGGTTGTCAATACCAGCTGACAGTGCCAACTTTTTGGAAAATGGGTTGGCACCATCTGATGGACAACTATAACACCGCGCTGGCTCAGTGGTCCGCAAAGGCGCACGGTTCCACGACTTCTGTAACTCAATTTCATCCCTTTTCACGAAATCAGTCGTACAGATTTAATTACGGGTTACATATCAATTTATATTTTGGTTGTCTCAAATCATATACCGGTGGTAATGACAAATGGGATTTGTCTTCACAGACATATATTAGTTGAAATGTAGAAATAAATTGTGAGTCGTTTTTAAATTAAGTGGCTCAATATTTATTAATCGAATTCTAAGTTGTTTTTTTACGACTTAAAATATTCGTTTCAACCACTAACGATGTAATATTTGCAAAACGCAGAGGTGCTCTAAAATTCAACGCGATTTTGAAACAAAAAGCATCTATTTACATACGATGTAGATCCTGTTGCTTATGTGATCTGTTTGATCTAAGTTTGTCATCATATTTTTTAGGACTGGCATTGAACATTCTTTTAGCGCTTATAAATACAGTAAATAAATGATTAACCCTTAAGTGAATGAACGTAATAGTTAAATTCGGTCAACTTTCGTGGTAATTGAGTTCATAACAAAATACTAAGAAAGTATATGTTATAAACATTAAAAAACGAAATAACAATATGAAAGCTTATTAATACAAGGTAATGTAAACAGGAATCTCTAAAATTTATTTAGGAATTAAAGTTTGATGTTAGGTAAACTTGTAATTAAACAATAAAATATACCACAATGCTTATGGGATAAATCCAGGATAAAAATATTTGTACATTATGCAAAATATTCCTTTTTGTCCACCTAAATGCTCTGATTACGTAATAAATTCAAATCGTTAGGTAGTAAAGCATTTTTTATCGTAACGTTGTCGTCTAAGTATTGCAAGGCCTCCGGCGTGACGTGATGTGACGTGTCGACCGCGAGGCGAATGATAATAAACAATACACTCGAATACGACAAAATAGTAATTTATTTCATAAGGTTAAATATGAAAGTGGAAAATTAAGTATAAAGAAGTTATTTTTGTCAGAATTTACGAACCCGCATTAACACTAAAAGAAAAATGAATATTATCGGTTGTTTTCATAAAATCTTTTAATTATTTGAAAGTTAAACAATACAAAAACACAAATATATTTATTTCCCAATAGGACGATATAACAAAAAACATTTTTTTCCCCAATTCAAAAAACTATTTCAGCTTATGAAGTACCACGGCTTAATTAATATAATTTTATTCAAAAATAAGCAAAACAAAATATCACCTTAATCATTACATATTTATTCAAAATATTGGTATAAATAATACATTAACAAATTTGAACAGACTGTACACACAGATGAGCAATACAAATGACAAAGGTAATTTACCGAACAGAAAATCCAATCCCATTTTCGTCTTATGTCTCGCATACGCACGTTGTCTCATACTGATAATAATTACATTGCCGCGTGTGACGTTGAAGTCCAATTGAAATTTCCTCCTTCGTGTAGGGAAAACATCACTCTATGTATCGCTTTATACCCATTTGCGACAGTCGCTGCTGACATAAACTAATGTCGCGAAACCTAAATATGGTTTTATGTATATTTTCGGTAAATCCAGCCTTATTAGGTTTTGATTGCCGGTTGCGGCAACATTAATCTTTTCTGTGATATTAATCTAGCTACACATAAGTAAATTAGCTATGGATTTTTGCCAACAAATTGTAATTTATTCCTTTTTTTTGATACTAGATTTCGTTGCATATTTAGGTTCAATATAAAAAGCTAAAATTTGATATTAGATCCTTACATATTATAAAATAAGACCGTCTTTTGTCTCTCTGACTCTCTTATAATTCGAGAACCATCAATCGGATGTATAGAATTATTGTTTAGTATGGAAGTACGTTATTCGACTAGGTTTTAATATACACTAGCGACGTTTTAAACGTAAACCTAATTCTTTACATTTTGATACTCATTGGTTATCGATAACCTTATGATCCGAGAGAGGATTAAGATAATCAGAATTAATTGAGGGTAGAACCGGAATATGGGTCTAAGTTGAGAGCGCGATTGTAATCGAGAACAGGGCCGGAATCGAAGTCGGGAGCAGTATCCGGATTGGAATCTAGAGCGGGACTTATTAATAGAGATGTCTGACACGGCTCACGGCGCGGCCAGGCGATGTATAACATGAAAGAATCCAGGCTGCATTCATGCGCGTGGATGTCACGGGAAGAAGGTAATGTGTTATAATGAAAAAACTCTATTCTCCCAGAAGGTTTATAATTCAAATCGACAGTAAGCCTTCTGTTTGTGATCTCTTCGTGAAGGTATGAAAATTCGATAAACCGATGGCTTGTAATGCGATACAAGGGATGGTAAAAACTAATGGAAGAATGTAATATTACTAACATGCGAAAACACGGATCATCCGAGCACTTGAAATTATTTTACAATTTATCAGTCGTATACAATATACATACAATAAGGATATCATAACCGATCAACTTTTCATAATATAATAAAGTTATATATTAACTAGTACAAGTAAAAACTATGGAAATATTTTCTAGAATGTCTGTTCCGTACTAATAAATGTTTTTTATTTAATTATATATACATTTTAAAATGCATTTTTTTTTTCCTTAATAGAAAAATTACTATATATTTCATTAAATCGCCATTATTTTATCTGAGACATAAAAATACAATATAAGACAATTTGTCTAATGTGATACAAATGTCTTGCGAGTTATTTATAAAATTAAGAGCCTCTTACAAATTTCTTTTCAAACTTATATTTAAGACGAAGTCACTTTAAAATCATTTTTTGCGTTCCACGTCCTCCTTTTGACGGTTGTTCGAGCTAAAAAGCATTAAAAGAACGGTCTTTTTTTCATTTTTTTCTGTCACCTTTTTAACGGATCTTCTATTTCATGTTTATTCATTATTCCACATCTTCCTTTGTGACGGGTTTTAGCCCGAACAACCGTTAAAAGCGGACGTGAAACGCAAATTTTAATTTAATAATGGTTTTTTTTATTAAATTTTATTCAAAAGGGGCATAGTGAGAGAAGCTCTAATAGTTTACTTGAGAAACAAGAAAGCTTTCTGTTTATAGACAATTAATGCAATCACAATACAATGTCAATACAATATCCGCTATGAATTAATTGCAGTGAATTAATGCCAGAGTGCTAATTTTTTTTAATACTTCGATTTTCGACACGAGAAAATATATTCTTACTTAAAGCGTTTGATTGCTTTCGACGACCGCGTGAAGTCAAAGTCCACATGAATGGATACCTGCCCACAGTTTTGACTATCAAAACTTTAGCTAAAAACGAAGAGGCAAATATTGATTGGTTATTGAATATCGACATTGATAAGTTTTGAATATTTGGTAGGATAGGAAATCTATGAAAAATATTGAATAAACGTATGTAAATATTGCTTACTTATTTTATACCGGTTACTTATCAACGCTGTTTTCAAAATTGTCCCTCAGTTTGATCTGATTAATTATCTATACCACTGTCTAAATATGTAGCATCTGACTGTACATATTTTTCTCAAATTTTGTGATGAACATTTGCTTTATGACTCATTGAACCCAATTCTACTCTCTTCAAACTTTATATCTGACTCTCTGACCGCATGTTCTTTTATAACTGAAGAACGGTTCAACGGATCTTGATGATAATCAGTGTACAGTAAAAACAAGTAATGGTGCAAACGATAAACTATATAACATTGTGATAAAGGATGTGTCAAAGTAACAAACAAGTTTAGGCTAATCTGAACAGATTTTATTCAAATTTTAAATAGGATCTCCTGACATACGAATTAGAATACTTTTTACTTATCTGTCTATACTACTATATGAAATCTCTCTATACATTTTAGATTGAAGAAAGATATAAACTTCTTAAAAGTTATAACTGCTGTGGAAGCAGAAGCGTGGAGTGGTTTTGTAACAGAATTTAACAGAGCAATTATTTTATAATGGTAAAACATTAAACTCTCGACAAATAGAGTAACTTTTCTAATTTCTTTTAATTTTTTATATTGAAAAATAGAAAAAATCTAAATTAACGTTTAAATTTTGTTTTTTTTTGAGTTATTAGAGTTGAATAAAAAAAAATGTTTAGGACCAATTTCCAAAAACTGTGCTTACTTCCGGGCTCGTTGATATTTATTCTTTCTAAAATCACTCAAAGATCAAAGGCTACAAAGCCACTGTTGAACTGTGTTATGAAATACACCCAAAAGGCATACATGTATCAAGAGTTGCAGCAAATAAGGAAACTTGGACATATATCCAGAAAAACCTAACTCTGTCTTTGCTGTCACGCATTTTGGTAAAAAAACCACTGTCGGCGGTTAAAGATGACGTTGAGAAATTAATGAGAATAATATGAGTTGTCAAAGTATTTGTTAGAAGGTATAATATTTTCAGTTTATTACTATTTCTCATCGCAAATTACTTCTGAACATATAAGTTGCATATATTTTTGTGATTGCCTCTTAACCCTCCATTTTTGTACACCACTTGCTATGTGTAGAACAAAAAATATTTAAATACCTCAATTTTGTCGCGAGATTGCGCCGTTTTATTTTTTACAATTTTAATATACCCAGTGGCACTCGCGCCATCAAGACAAATCAAACTACGTATAGTTTATCGAAATCGGTTTATAAGGTTAGTGGTTACTAAGGAACGTAGGAAAGGACATACATTTATACATACATGCAGTCAGACACACTACCTTTTCTTTTGCACTTCACCTCAGTCGGGTAAAATACAACACTCGTAGCATCCATCCGTGAGTCAAGGCTAAAACAGACTGAGATGTCAAGTTAATATAATATCAAAAACTAAGGTCTTAGCCTTATATTTCCATAATAACTTATATATTCTAGATTAACGTAATAAATAAATACTTCGCATTTTCTAAATTTATATTAAGTAAAAAAACCCATTGCGCACTTCTAATCAAATAACTTATTAACAATTTTTATATAAATTGAGGCTCAATCACGTAAAAACTACTGATCGTATGAGTATGGGACCATTCTATACGGAATCGTTTGTAGATGTTTATAGGCCAACTAGCTTCTGCCCGCGGCTTCGCCCGCGTGGACTTTAAACACATTCATTTATCTTATGTATTGACCGTTTACGATCTCAATCCCAATCCTGATTTCGATACCGATCAAAGTCTCACTTTTAATTCAGAACCCAGTGTCGCACTAAGTAGATTAGGGTTAAAAGGCCCCGCCCTGATTTCTGACCTCGGCACCGTTCCTTATTTTGATTCCGGACATGCTCTTGCTCCTAATTTTAATCTACACTCGATTTCAACCATAGTTCCGTTCTCGATTCCGTCCTCATCCGGTCTCGACTTTCGATTCTGCTCTTCGTCTTGTTTGCAATAAAGGATCTTTTTGCATTTCTAACTCGATTCAGTCGATGGATCACAAAAAAGAAGAAATTTATAAGCATCTGTTTTGAATATCTAATTGTTAGTGTCATTAAATCCTTCATTAGATTGATCAGCCATATCATTTGTATCATGTCGAAGATAACTTTTTTAAATACAAAAATTCGTGGGTATTCTTTTCTGATTTGAAAAGCGTCAGGGCAGACATTGCGAAAGGCGAATTTCTTTCAAAGAAATATTATAACCAGTCAATCTTCTCCTGTCTCATATAAGTATTTATCGTGGGATCTTCCTAAGTAACGGATAAGATGCGATGTTTTGTTCAGAGAAGTGATTTGCGAAATCTGGTATACCGGTTATCATCGGTGGCACATGTCTATGGTGGTTCTAGGATCCATTTTTTTCACACCCGCAAGAGTGGATGTCCGATATCTGGATACGCAGACGGCGGTTTGGAAGTGCACAGTGTTCCATTGCTGAGGCAGCCTCAACCCGCAACATTTCTGCTAACATATTTGCCTGCACTACCTACTGCCGAGGTTTCATCACAGATGAGAGACCAAGAACATATATAGGTGGGGAGTGATCCCAGTTCAATATTCAAAATCAGGTACCTACCTTAATCTCTTTGTACAACATTTAATTGTAAACATAATTAAGTTTGATAATATATCGTATTTCGGCACTTGCTGTCGGTTGGCGCCCATTAATTACACTGTAATCATGTACAATGTTTGTCATATGTCTCAATTGATAAAACAGGTAATTTAGACCTAAGTTGAACCCTATTATATGTTAAAGGTCACATATAAAACAACCATGCGCCCTGAACCGCATGTCTCATTGAACATAAATTAAATATTCTGTATTGTATCTTTATCCTTTTATTTACTTATATTGACTAACTCACTAATAAAAGATACAGCTATACATAAGTTATAAAAAACATATACACACATACCAAAAAACAGATAGACAGACAGTAGCCTATTATTTACGCAATCACATGTTTTACTGTCGGTACACAAATTCTCGTACAGACAGACAAACAGACAAACCGAAAACTATAGCCTACATTTACGAAATCAAATGTTCTTACTGTAAAACAACATTAATCATAACCAGTCAAACCGTTCTTACGTTATAAAAACACACACAGACATACAGACACACAGTAAAACAATTGACAGTAACCTATCATGCGCGCAGCTACATTTTATTATTGTATACCAATTTTCATTTTGATCATCCGAGACGTTCTTGAGTTATAAGAAGACATACAGACAGACAAAAATAAAAAATATAGTAGAATATGAATCACTACATAATAAAGTGATTATCTATCACAAAATTAGACGGGAAAAAAACAAATGTACAGACAGAGCCAATAGATTTACATAGTGGTATAGATTACAATATAAAATACGTAAAAGTATGTTTGTTCTACGCTGACGGCTGGACGGATTGCGATTGGGACTTTGACCACTCCACGCAAAATAGTTTAAAGCTGTTATGGGCTACTTATAATTTAAGAAATGTAAAAGTATGATTATAGGGATATTTGTTATACAGTGACGGCTGAACCAATTGTAATCAAATTTTGTATGGAGGTATATTATGTTCTCAGATATAATATGACATAAATATAAGATTATATTATATTATATATAGCAACATTATTTTTTATATAAAAAAATTATAAATAACAGTAATAATGCTATTTATAGATTTCATAGTCGTTGCAATGTCAATTCCAGTATAAATCGTAATTTGCTATTACTACCATTAATGCCAAGAGAGAGAGACCAAGACTGGTATCGAGACAGGCATTGAAATCGAGAGCGGTACGGGGACTGGACCCGACAGTGGAACTACAATTTACATCGAGAATATGACAGTGATTGCGATCAGAATTGACAACAAAATCGGCCGATATAGAAGATGAAGGAATTCATTCTTATATATGTCCACGGGAGCGAAACCGGAGACACATTTGAATAATAAAAAAAATGCTAAATTTAAATTTACACTCAGTGAAGCGGGCGGGTTACCGTTAGTATACATATAAATGGATCAAATTAAGTTACAAAATTAGATAATATATCAATTCATTAATTGTATTACGTTTACATCTGACTTACATTGAATATAGCATCGTAACAAAGGCATTGTGAATGTACCGATACATGCACATATTGCTTATTTTCGTGTTAAGTTCATAAGCTTAGCTCGTCGTCAAAGATATCTTAGCAAATAACATTGTGATGTGGATATAATTTTTTTCATGCCGTGAGAAATTGAAATATATGTTTTGTGTGTACATAATGTTTCTTTCTGATAAGGCTTTACGCGTTACTTGTTCAGTTATCTTTTGAAAGGAGCGTAAAGGTCAACTCTGCCGCTTGACCTTGAGACGCGCGGCTTGGTCACAATCATTGCATTCGAGCGTTGCAGACAAAAGGGGTTATACGTTTGACGGACGTGAATGATCTACAATCAACAGCGGCCGGTGTCTACGTTCAAAATGGTTCGCATTGAAAATAGTGGCTCTCAACGCACGTAAATCATTCACGAAAATCGGCCGAAATTAATCGGTATTGCGATTTTGTGTTCCGAGGTGATTTATTTCCTTCCATGTATGTATTGATATTTTCGCAAAATGTCCCGATACGAAAAGGAGTTATAAAATAATTTATTTTTGCTTTATTAATTTTGTTGGTTTGCAGGAAACGATTTGATGTCGAGGATTAAATGCTTATGAATATTTACAGTTTTGTTATGACCTATTAAACAACACAAAACTTAACAAAAAATATTCTATATATCAAGGTTTTTTTTTTCTATATTACTTAAATTAATAAATTATAAATGTCCATGATATATATTTCTTTCAAATTGCACGCGATTGTTTTTATTGTGAAAAATTATCCTGTTGTTAATCCGGACCAAAAAATAGGTTTAATTTTGTAGTTGATATCAACCGCGCCCACGCGTCCTGGACCATCGATCCAGAACAGTTTCCTGTTTCCGTTCTCGATACTGATCCCCATTCCATCTCGACTCGGTTGGATTTCGTTGAAAGTCGTCAACGACTGAGCTTTCAAGCGGCCCACACAATGGCAGCCGCATACATCGCTCGCGTCAAAAACTCAGTATCACATTTTTGATGCCACTTGAATAATTGCAAAGCTCCTAACATTATTAGAGGTATTTTTTTTTAATTGATTCTTTATAAATTAATGTTATCAACTTGCGGTTTAGTTCAAGGTTTCCACGTCGTGTTCCTGGAGTGACATTATTTTCGCACCGTAATTTCCTTATGGTGGAGCTGACGTGTCCATGTAGTGGTGGATTCATGTGGTTAATGTTTACTTATTACTCAATCAAAGTATGCTCTATATATGTATATCGTAATGTTAAAATTTCCTTTGTGATTATTCCCCAATTGTGCTCGTTAAAATTGAATTAAATAAAATATCTACACAGTTTCATTACTAAATGGAGGGCATAACAGACTACATAAAAATATTGTACCCTTTTTATCATTAAAAAAGCGAGAATTAGATTTCTCAGTTTGTTTATTCGTACATTTGCTATACGTTCACATGTTAACAATTAGCCGGAGTTGAATAAAATAGTACAGACTACATTAATTGCACATTTAGGGAGATGTACATTTAAGTATTTTTCACTTTGGTAGCCCATAGTAATTTCGTCTTGTTCGCATCTCACTTTCTCATTTTCCATTAAAGGCGTCTTTAATGGAAAGGTTTTTAACGACATGTCACATACAAAACTTCAGAAGAGGAAGGCAAAACAACGAACTCGAAAAGCGATCGCTCCTTTATTGCTAACAGAGCTGGAACTACAATCGAAAGAGCAATCAGAATCGGAATCAGAATCGCAATAGAAATCAAAATTACGAGCGAGATCGGGATCAGTTTCGTGTTTTAATACTAGATACAAAATGACACAAGGATCATTCTACTTCCACATAAGTAAGGCGGCGGGCATTCGTAACTTACAGCCCACTAGCGAACTGTTTCAAAGAATACGTAATTTTAAAATACCCCGGTAAAGCGAAGTTTCTGTTCTCCCATTTGACGTATTCCATTACACGGCGTGTGCTTTTCCATCTGTCGGAGCTATAATTGACTTAGTTAAGTTCACTTTATCGAAATATAAAATTCGGACTGGGTAATAATATTAACATAGATATTGATTTCTCTTGTCTATTCCTTTATCTAAAAACGAGTTCGAGACTTGATAAATTAATGTATTTGGCGCTTTATAAAAAAGTGAATTGAGACTGATAATATATTTCTTATCTGCACGTGTGAGATATATTCATGTATATTTTTAAATCTCCCAATGTGAAAATTGAATAATTTTAAAAAATTGTGAAGTCACTGTTATTAATCCGATTTACAAACATCGATTTTCATGAGAATTTGACATTTTAATGTCCTAGGAATCTATTTTCATCTTTTCCCGAGTAATGTGCGCGTACGTGTGTGCACATACATTTGTGTGTAATATCTTTCATAACGGATTAATCGATCTAAACGCGATCCCAATATCCGAAAAGAATCCACTCGACTTAGACTTCCTGAAAGTTTGAACCTATTGCGCTTAGTAGATTTTGAGAAACGTCGAAGATTAGGAAAACGTTTTACGCTATTGCATAGCTTTTATCGCGGGCTTTGAGTGCGGCGACCGTATCAAGAAATTCCGTAACGAAAATAAAACCTAACACCCCCCACTCCACCTACCCATGTAGCTCGGCCGAGCGGTCGCTTAACGTGTATGCATATGGTACGACTATACGAAGCACGCACGGATCGAGACGAGCTGCTCCGAAATCGGACGAATACGTAAGCAGCTGCTTGTGAAAAAGTATATAGATGATATAGATACTTATTATCTATCATATCTTTATAATGCCACACTCACCGCATGTGCCCCATAAGTATACATGTAGGTATATATGTATACATAGGTGTACCTATGTACAAAAGTGAATAGCAGTTGCTGGTGAATAACTATAAGCGTAAAATTTGTATATAAAGTGTTTTAAATATGAATAAACAAAATGCATTTATTGATGAAGAAAGTGGTGAAAAACTTGAATTAATATGAAAAAAAAAATACTATGAAAAATACTATAAAAAATGGTATGAAATAGCTTTACCGCGGCAGTCCCCGAGTGCCACGCGTTTATTTTTTTTTTTATTTACTTTTACAACACTACCGATCGATACCAATAATATACCTATATAACCAACCCTTATCCCCAAACAGATGCATCGATAGTCATAAATCGCTTAAACATCGGTTTATTCACTTAAGGAATATCGCTGGAGAAAAAATTATCTAAATATGTTTTTTTTTTCAATATTTTGTAACCTACTTTACCAAGGAATTCCAAATTCTAACTACCGACAGCTCATTTGCTCAAAAAAAGAACGACGAACGTTACAAATTGCATCGAAGTCGGTGGGTTCATTTTAGAGATATCCTTAATAAAATATTTGAAGGGAGAATTTTTTTTCAGAATAAATTGGAATTAAAATAAAGTGGTATTCTTCATGGATTAATATTTGGTACGCGGTTATCTTTTTCTAAAAGAACCGCGTCGGATGCCTTAAGGCAGATTAAAATCGAGCAACGCGTTCCAAAGATAGCGTAGTTGAGAAATTAAAAAGGAAAAGTTTTTTTTTTGTATGTAGGTACATATAGCTTTAAATTCAAAAGCTCAAAACATATTAGAGCTAAATTTTTGAGTTAGTAGAGCTTTAAAATGCTCTAAATTTGATCTTTTGAGTATGATGAGCTCAATAATTCACTGCTACTTTATTTTTGAACTCTTTAAGCTCGAAAGTAGTAAAAAGTTTAAGGTATGGCCTGCAAAGTCAACCGTCATTCAAGTTTTTAAGCTCGAACCACTCCAAAACTCATAGAAAACATTTGTAACACAATGAGCTCAAAGGCATGTCGATAAACATCATACAGGGATGTTTTAGGGGTAGCTAGCAGGCTCAGCCGTTTTTCGAATTCTCTTATGTGTGTTATTGCACTTTACACAGTTTAAATTAGAATAACCATACGGGGAGATATGTAGGTTTATTGTTTTTCACTTGGTACTCACTAGATTCCTTTTAGAAACTGCGTATGCATCTGTCTAGATTATGTTCTTTTCGCGCGAGAAGTTTTTTTTTTGTTCATAATTGTGCCATCTAAAGCAAGTTGTGGAATATCTCTATATGTATAAAGAACAGTCCTAACTGATTGGCTCACTGACTCATCAACGCTCAGTTCAAACCTTTCAACCTAGAGAGCTGAAATTTTGCACAGAGGTGCTTTCTTTAGAATCTAAACAAGGTGTAAAAAAGTAAATTCCTAAATTCCACCCCTAAAGAGGTACAATAAGAGTTAAAAAGGTCAATATTAAATAGACATTTCGACACGAATCTTCGTAAAAGTACTCCTAAAAACAAATGTACAAAATGTGTACATGATTTAAAAATTATGTGTGTGTGTATTGAATTCACACACGGAAGAGATGAAACTACAGAAAAGTAACTTATGAGAGTATGAGATGAATATGGTGTGTCAGGAGTAGGGCAATTGTAAGATTTGTTTTTTTATAATATTTTATTAAATAGCAAGTTTGGTAAGTATTAGACAGCGTGTAACATATACTACTATGATAATGTGTATAGACCTAATAATGTATTTCGCTTCAATAAGCAAATAAATATTTCGAGGTATTTTATAAATGAACCCTATAACTGGTAACAATAAATCTAAAAATCGATAGGCCGTCGTAATTGAGTTTTTTCGATGTTGTTTACGAAAAGGACAATTATTTTGGAGTGTTATTTAAGTTTTTAGCAAATTAGGGTTAGAAGAAATTTTGACTAGCTCTTTGCTCACGCAAAGTTCGTTTTTATATACAAACTTCTTAGGAAACAGTAAGGAATTAAACCCGTATTACATTCAGTAAATACCCCCAACAAAAACTTTGTAATTACATAAATAATAAATATAAGTAATTATACAAGCTAATCGTAAAATAAATACAGAAAAAATATTTATGTAATCTATTTAAGCATTTATCGCCTACTTCATACACGTCTTTATACTATTGTACCGAACTACTACACCGATTCCAAATATTCCTTCACTAAAAGAAAGTAACATTGTCCTTTAGTAATATAGTACTAGTAACTTAATATTTTGTTACTAGAATTAACCCCGGCTTCGTGCAAATCGGAAACCTGAGCAACAATGTTATCGGAATTGAAAACAGGACGAGGAGCAGGATCGAGAGCCAGGACCGGAACTAAAATTAAGAACGGGACGGAAACGGAAATTAAGCTTTATTACTGGGATCAGAATACAGAGGGCGAGCGGGGTCGAAATCAAGAACAATATTAAAACCAGAATCGATTTGGATGGACAAGATCGAACGTCCATTTGGACGAAGCCGTGAGCGGAAAGCTACATAAAGTGACGTACGAAATAAACAGTGATGACAATCGTGAATCAAGTCGACAAAATACGTTTTTTAGGACGCTGAAATGGTTTACATGTAAGAAATACATGAAATTATAAAATAATTGTCGATCTTAAAAAGACCTACAAAAAGAATGTCAATAGATTTTCTTTAAAGCGTCCTGCTTTCGTTGACTAGAGACGGCTGGGATCGTGAAGAGGATGCGGGACAGCACGAATATCGTGATATATAAAATATTGTATGTATTAAAAAAGAAATTGTACAATAATTCTGTAGTCCACAAGTGGAGCTGCGAGGCCTCGATTGGTAATACATTTTGTAAAAATTACGACTAAAATACGACATACTGAATGCCGCTAGCACAATGCTAGTTTTGAAATCTATTGTTCCTCTGTAAACGTGCTTCTCTATATAACAGGAGCGTACAGTAAGATTTCAGGCAGGGTAAGCACGGCTTAAAGAACTTTTCAGTTTGACCGTTATTTCGGCAGGTGGTCTACCGACTGCGGCTACCTACCCCACTCGACTCTCACTGTGCCACAGATTATTCTATACAATACGCACAATATGAATAAAAGTTTTCACATTCAAGTAGGTTAACAAACTTCATGTCTTTTGAATTTTCGTAGCGACTACAACATTCGTTCAGCGACTACAACATTTGTTGAAAGCGTTGTCTGTTATCGAACGTTATGAGCTTCTGTAAGCCCGATTGGCGCAGTTGGAAGTGACCGTACTTGCTGCGCTAACGGCGTGTGTGCGACTTACACAAGAGAAACATTTATTTATTTAATAAAAAATAATGTTCGTATTGAGTCTGGCTATTTCCAGGGTATTTTGTGTATATATTTAGAAAAAAAAAGTGTATGTGTATTATATCAGTTAGTTTGGGATCAGATGGTGTTAAGTATGTGTTAAAAGATATCATTATTGTCATCAGTACCACTTTTTCTTTTAGGCTACTTTCAAATGAAATTAAAAAAATATGATTGATATCTAATTTAGTTCTATACAGTCCCACGAAAGTTTCAAATCCTTTAATATTAAGGACACTGTAAAGAATATCACATTTTCTGTATAATTTCATACGAAATATCTGTCTCATTGAATGCTGCTAAAAACGTACTTACAAAAAAAAATCAAATGCTTTTCCTTTCGCAATTAATTTAATAATTTCCTCAAAAGTTAAAGTTATAAAAGCAGCACACTTTACATTTGGTTATTTCAAAACAGTTCGCCAGTACAGGAACATTTTAAATTTTATCGAAGGAAAATTACTAAATTATTACTTAAAGGCAGTCAATCACTTGCTTTAAGAAAAACAACTACGACAAAACGGCGAAAAAACTCTTTGTAATTACGATATAACGGAACGAAACAAACCCAAAGGAAAAAAGCACTGCGACCGGGCAATCCCCAAAGTCGTTGCTTCAACTTTTAACCACAAAATTCACAATGCAGCTTTTGTAAAGCTATTATAGAGTTTTCACTCATTTAATGAATTCTGATGACTGTAATGTATGGCTGGGACTATCATCTATCCTCAATCTTTTCATTTTTTAGCATTCATTGACTTCAATAAGGAAAGAAATTTTCTTATGTGACCCCCCATTTATGGGTTCCACCCGAGTACAGCCCGGGTAACGCCATCGATACCCTCACCGGGTGACACCCAAGCTAGTTACGCCACTGCTTCACATACCTGCCTATTGAACTTAGGAGAGTTATATAATCGCATTCAAATTTCGATAGTCTGTATACTTTAAGATAACTTGATTCTAAGTGTAAAAATGGCGACCTAATATACAAATTGATTTACGATTAATGCAGAACTATGTACATAGATCAAGCTAGACATTTTTTTCACACTAGATATAAAGAATATTTCGGCTTTTAGAAATAATAAATTTCATATATCTAATTTTGGCAAATATTTAATAGGGACCGGCGACAAATGTTTCGTAATCACAAATTTGATGTCTTGCATGTATGTTAGGAGAAATTAAAGTAAAATATTTCGGGATATTCGAAACATTCATGAAATTAAAACATAAAGATAACAATAATATGTCGACGACCAAAATTAACATGTACGATTCGATGTTGTTGGACGCTTGTCTGTGACAATTATTTGGGCAACGTTTTGTATTGTTAATTCTGTGACTATTGACAAGCATATATATTATGAAGAAGTCTGTGACTGCTGGTGGTCATGTGTCATCCTTTGACGTATATCGAATGTTCATACATACGGTGTTTGGAAGCCCATCTGTTGGTAATTTTATTAGTTTAGAGCACTGGCGGATATGATAGTTAAACCTTTCGTGAAGATGTGCTATATTAGCACGAAAAGTATCTAAAACTTTAGTTAGCAAATAAAAATTTAAACCTTACATAATTATACAATATACATCAATCCTCGAATCAATATTCAGTTCAATGGATGAGGATTCGTAGTGAAAGAGCAGATTAGAGTTCAGCGTTGGATTGCATGCTGCATATTATTACTACATACCGCAAGAAAACATTTCATTATTTATACATTTCCGCGAAGTAACACGTTACACAAGAGAATAGGGGTGAAACCTTAAGGCACCCTCCTCGTATGAGACATTATTGAAAAGGTATTTTCACATGGGCTATTATTTTCCTACAGCTTATCGTAATTAGCCTTACCATTTGCGCTAGGTAAGGACATTAATAAAATCGAAATTTTGTACTCATGTAATTAGGGTTCCATAGGTAACAAGTAAAAGTTATAGTTCCGTCATGTCTGTCCGTCTGTCTGCCTATCTACGGGCTAGCTCAGATTCTTATTATTAGGAAAGCTATAATTTGGCATGGGTATATATTTTAATTACTCCGACAAATTAGAGAAATAAAATCTTAAAAACACTTTTTAAGACACTCTTGTAAAGTGCTCTGCTGAAGCCGTTTTTTCATATAGCGAAATATGTGCGAAATATTAAACTTTAAAGTGCTAATTTTTGTTAAAGTTATATGCCATCTAAATAGTTATATTTGGGTATATGAAAAAAAAACCACAGCAATGGCATATATAACATGTATACCGTATATAATATACTTTGACATTTGCTGTTGTGGAAACTATGAGCATTACATGACATTAATAAATACGAATTAACGTCACCTTTTAAGTTAAGTACTTTCTAACGTACTTCATAAGGAAATTCATTAGCCTCTTTCCTATGAAAGCGCTATTTAGTTTTTTTTTTTTGTATGCTCTTTATGAAACTCCTATTATATCGCTACAGTACTTATTATCGAGTTATTGGTTTTTTTTATTGATAAATAAATTGCATCAAAAATTTTAAACGGAATTTTCCCGATATAAATGTAGAAGTTTACATAAATGTCGACATACCCTCTAAAAAACATACGAATATTTGTTCCTGTTACTGTTCCTTGGAACCTGCTCAGGCGATGATGATCCATATTCCAAGTGAAAATTACAACTTTCAATAATGTAGTTGATTTATTTCAAAACATTTTTTATTGTTTGATACAGACATTGTATTATAGCATGTTAAAGTCTGTAGAGAGAAAACGATGTAGCCGAGAGGTAACAGAAGTTTTCACTGTATATATTACCATTAAATATAAATAAATGAATGAGTGTATATAATATATCAATTTTTAAGGTTCTGTACCTCAAAAGAAAAACGGAATTCTATATAATATCTCGGGAACGTGTAGAGGTAACGAGTTGAAATTAAAACTATATACTCAAATCTACAGTCCCTTGAAGTTGTGTAAATATTAAATTTCTAAGTTAATATGAAAAAAATATACGGCAGTTTATGCCGCAAAAAAAAACGTATATTTTGACACTCTCAAGGGAATCTAAATTTATTGGGTATTTTCCGATCTAGAACTATGAAATTTGACAAGTAATACCGTCTTATACTACAAGTATAGAAAAAAATCTGCAAATCATACAGTTGTTGTTAAATTATAAAAAATATACTTTTTATTTTTTAAAGTACGTAATCAGTCATCGAGATTAAACAACGGTATGCAGTCATAATTGTATGGGTAACCAAATCTTTTTGCAGATTTTTTTTTTAACTCTTACTAATTTGTACAGAAGAAAGAAATTTGGAAGCCGTATATTTTTAAATTAAATCACAAAAATAAGCTTGGAAAAAACTGCGAGACTCGATTCCTGAACTATTTACAATATGTACCTGCATTTCGTACGCAAATCTCAGTGGGCGTGTTCGACTCGCATTTGTACGGTATTTTTTTATCAATGCTAATGCTTTTCATTCTTTGAGGAATTAATAAAATTCATTTATCCGAAGAAAAAATATATTTCTGATATATAATACATAATATTTACTATATATAATACATGGTTACATAATATTTTTTAAGCACAATTTAACACAGTACAGCAACACTTTTGAATTCCTTATTTTAACTGCTTTCAGACGAAGCTCTACGCTTTAACTCGTAAAAAGATCTAAAAGTCTTTTCTCTATCCTCAATAATTTTCATCACCATTACCATTTCAATATTTCATCAACATATTCTATGAGGCGTTGTGACGAAGAAAATTTTTTTATTACCTCCCCCAATTAATATCGGCCGAATGCCAATGGTTGACCATCCCCCCACCCTCTCTCTTTCTTTCTCTGTCTCTCTCTATTGGTAAGATATCCGACCCTCGGCTAAACCAAAGCATCGGAGATGATATAGAGAAAACGATAAATTACCTAAAAAATTACATAGACCGTTATACCGTTAAGAAATTCACTATCTTATATTTTAAAATACTAATATTAGGTGAATACGAGAAGAAAATCAGCTAGATGATGTCTGTAAAAATATTTTGGAATATCTAGTAAATAAATATTGGATTAAATTAATGCACAGAAATGTTGCTTTAATATCTAACAGTATGAATAAAATAGTAAAGAACAGTATGTATATCCCTTTGTAATAAGATCAAAATTATTAGTTGGCTGCGTAAGTTTGTCGCAAATTGAGGTAATCTAAGCGCTTTAATCATTTTGAGCGATCAACTGGTGGAAATCGACAAGCAAACGTTTAAGCGCCCACAATTATTGACGTTAATGGAAATAGTAAAATTGTCATACATTTAAAGCTTAAAGTGGTACAGTATTTCATTTGGTTACTTTAACAATGTATTAGTAATTCAAAGTCTTTTGGGTTCCGAGCTAGAATGGCACAAACGGAACCCTTATAATTTCGTTATGTTCGTCCGTCCTTATGTCACAGGCATTTTATTAAAAAACTACGAGATGGATATTGATAAAATTGGGAGTATAAGTGTATTTTGTAGAAACCGCTACTTAGTTAAGTGGTTGCATAACAAAAATAAATATTTCTAGGGGGGCACTCCATATATGGAAGAGAAGCTGAGATTTTTTTTTACAGTAAACTTCAACGTGTGGCTCATATTTGCATAGTTCTTTTGAAAATATTTTAAAATTTTTAAGCATCTTTTCTGATTACGTGAAAATTTTTTAGGCAATAATCACAAAGTTAATGCTTAATAAATAGTTACAAAAAAAAATTATTTTGAACAAGATCGGATATAACACTTTTGAATTATTGCCGAAAAATTGCCAACAAAAAAACGTAAAAGCCATGATTTTCATGGCTTTTACGCCATGATTTTCACACTCTTTTGCTGGTGCACTTTACTTTTACACTACTTTAATAGTATTAGTCGACATACCTACTTGTTTTTCTAGTATAGATAACTAGTGCTTATAGCTGGTCTGTCAGGAACTTGGAAAAAGTGTAACGACGTACGTTTTTCATCTGTAGTGCGTTTCCTTGTAGAACCCAACACTAAGCATAGCCCGATATGCTCTTGGCCGGTTTTTATATTCATGAATACAACGTTCCCGCATCTAATATCACTGCTAGACTGCATGGTAAACTAAAAGGTAAAACTAAAATATGAGTGTAGGAAAATATTTTAAATTTCGGAATTCATCCATTTTTGGGTCAATTGGAAGAAAATTCGTTGAAACTAGCTTCCGCACGAGGCTCCGTCCGCCTGAATGTAGAATTAATTTTTCACATCTTATATAAGTCAAGTGATCTAAATTTCTCTTTCAATGATAGTTCTGAGCCCAGTCAATTGTTCGATTTCAGTTCCGATTCCGATAATTCCGACAATTATCATCTCGATTCAGCTTTCGATGCCGATCATTTATATATCGATTGTGAACCCGACTAAATTTGAATTCTGCAATGTACTTTGGCGGGACGAAAATCTTTTAAAAGTTATTCCAGCATTAAATCACGACAAATTTAATGTTACTTAGATTGGGTTACTAATTCTAAAGTTAGTTATCATTACTATTTCACAAAATTCGTCAATTTTGTCGAGACGAAAAGTAGCCCGTATTACTCTGAATTATATCTATACACTATCGATGAAAACACATTCGCATCTATAATATTAGTTAGATAAATTAGTATTTTTCTTTTCAAAGTCCCGTACCCAAATAATACCAACGTGTCCCTATTCAAAGGCTCTCTTTTGCTCAGTTTTAATAACGTTAATATTTACAACGTCTAACTATAATGCAAATAATGAAAACCTGTCAAGTGTGTCGCTCGCGCTAATTTGTCCCTACGCCATACAGGGCCATTAGAACTTGGTCTGGCCTTAGTGGATACTATACTGAGTCTGAATAATCTATTTTATTAAATTATTTTCAAAAATTACAGTGTTAGATGTTGCAAGCTGGTGCAGAACCTTCGTGTGCAAATTCGACTTGCACTTGACCGGTTTTATTAATTTGATGGAATGGGACATTGTTTTATTAACACATAATTTTGTATTAATAAATTAGTTTCACATAAATAAGGAATGAACATTAACTGTGAGTAAAATTAGTCCAATTTGCAATTTTTTTGATTAAAAAGAAAGAATTACTTCTTAAAAATTTTTTAGTCTTTATAACATGCTTCTTTCTGGATATACTCTTCTGTCTAATATTTTGTCAGAATCATCTATGCCACAAGACTCATGACTAATTTAGCTGATTTTTCATAACTAAAATACTTTTAATTACAAATTACTCAATAAAAAAACCCTATCTAAAATGTAACACCATTTTTAATATTATTACAAACTGTAAATGGTCAAAGAAAATTATTAGCCAAGTGATCAAAAACGTTGGTTTCGCAGTACAATCTACCGCTTTTTAGCATTTAACTTAAATGCAATTAAATCTCTGGCTCCATGCCTTGCAGTCACAGTTAATCAATCACAGTCACTCAAAGCCAATGATCCTAGCAATTAACAGCCTTTTTCCCACAGGGCCACTGTGAAGGGCCCAAGGACCGAGCCGTTCCAACTGAAACGAAAAGATCGCTGTCGATATGCTTCAGTTATAGGACGATAAAACCCTGACACACAGAAGCATGAGTGCTCCAGTTTTTAAATGAGATAAATGAACAGACTGATAAGCGATTTCCGGTTTTAGTAACATCACAACGAAACCTGTTTACGAACGCTGATGCCAAAACACACGGTTACACTCCATATTATAAACTTGGGCAACTCCAATTTTTAGCTTGTTCCGATGGACAGAGTTGATGATTTATTCCATTTTCATTAAATTGAAACGAATAAAACACAATTGCCGGTCGGTCACAAAAAAGTGTTAAAAATGCAAGGTTAACTCCCACATTGTCCAACTGCTGCAACCGTTTCTATTTTTCGTATACAGACGCACAAACGGACAGACTTCGTGTTATCCGGTAATCGTTCCGTTATCGCAAAGCCAAAGCGGAACACTATAAAAGTGTAATAACAGTGTCCGTGTCAAGTGCGACAAAACTCAAACCGCCCGGGGTTAGGACCCGCGTACTGTTATCTTGATCGCGCCGCCTCTGAAACATAATTTACGAGGCGGCGCGCGCGCAGCTGCCAGCCGAAAGGAACTAGGAAATGGCGACTGCGATTTGCGACGTTCAAACATCGGCCACGCCTCGAATTCGTGTATTATCGCTTTAGGTACTTATTCGGCGCGATATTTAGGTGCATAATTGTATCGAATGCCAGTTTCATCACTAATAATTTAAGTAACAGTAGCGCCGATTTGTGTAACCGTTAAAAAGATTGCGACCGAATTATGGATGATGACCTTAATAGTGGTTAAGTGGATTATCGAACGGTCGTCACGATCATAATATTGTATCCATAATAATGTAACTGATTTTTAGGGTTCCTTATAAGGAAGGAGGAAGGTTTACAAGATCACTTCGTTATCCGTCTGTCTTTCGGTCAAGACCCTTTTTCTCAGAAACGCGTAAAGGTATTGCATTGAAACTAATATTAAATATTTATGTCCACGGTCCTTTGAAGTGTAAAAAAATCAATTTTCTAAGCAATGTACAAAAAATTCGACCATTTTGAGCACATATTTTGACACTCGCAAGTATATTTATATCTACAAAACACTTCTCGTCGACCTAGAATAATGAAAATTGGCACGAAGTGAGGTCTCATAGCACATGTAAAGGAAAACCTCTGAAAATGGTTAATATGTCGTTTATCACATAAGAAAAATGTTTTTACAATATCTTTTTGTACATTAGAGTTTGAGTATGAAACATGGTGCAAAGCGTAGTATAGGAAACAGATTTTACCCTCGTTATGAAAATTTTAAGATTTTCAAAAATAAGGATAATGAAAAACGTTTTTCGGATTTATCTTAAAATAAAAAAGTAAAAGATTTAAAATTCCGGGATTGATATCTCATTAATTTCTGTAGCTAAAACAAACAACAATCATTGAGGTTCTTGATGTATGAAATATCAACACGTAATTAAGTTTATACAGAACTCTCAGGGTGCGAGTCTTATTCGCACTTGTCCAGTATTTTTTATTGCGTATTTAAGAAATGTTTCAACGTTGATCGTTTAAATATTGCCAATATTGGTTATAAAAAAAAGAATAATATGAAAATTATCCATCAGGTCTCAAGGCAACGTAATTGTTACAAAGCAGACGGTATTAGATTGTTAAAAGCGTGTTATAAAAATATTTAAATATTTTATCCATCTTAATTGTCCATAATTCTTGATAGTTTACTAAATCGTTTGTCCTTGATCGGATGTCGTGACAGAAAACGTAGTACTAAAGTTTTATGTGCGAAATATCCGAACTATAAATCACTAACAACACAATGATTACTTAAGACAAAAAGCGAAACGGATGTGTCTAAGCCAGTTAAGTATTTTGTTACCCAACAAAAACAAGTAGACTTATAAGTAGAATTATAATAGTGATCAGGAATCAGCTTTGAACTGCATCGACTCAATGGAATATTAATAAACCTTGAGAATTTTAAGAAAACTATAAATTACAAATTGCGATTTGATAAATAAAGTGCTATTTATTAAAATTAAAAACAAATTTTTCATTTCATACAAAGAATATAAATTGATACCGAGAAACTGGTCAGTGACTGTTTATTGAAAAGAAAATTTTTATTTTGATACATATGAAACTATTGAACTATGCATAGTTACATATCAGTCAATTTCTACAATGAAATTATCGTCTCTAAATAATACTTCATGAAAGTACACGAGTGTCTTACAACACTAAAACGTGACGATATGTTTGGAGTCGAAGGATATCAAACGACGAGAGCTGGGACACGTCTGTGTCTGGCATATTTTAAGTAACATTCATTAATAATTGTATAAATATGATGTATAATTTGCCCACCTTTTGCTTGCAACTTCAAGCAATTATGAATATATGTAATTGATCAAGCTGTAATTTTTGCTTTTCACGGAGAAAGTGGAGATTCTGAATTTTCCCAGTAACATTGGCACAAATAATCATTCCGGGGCGTATAAATTTTTAGGTAGAATACTACAAACCATGGATTGATAGTTTCGCCAGTCCGTGTACAAGATCAGTCGGCTTTTGAGACCTTTAAGTTAACGGCCCTTTCACCGAATCACCGAACCTATCTTAATAGTATACCGCTTAAACTATTCAAATCGGGTAAGCTGTTGATCATAAATCGGCGGTATAGTTAAAGAAACATGCGCATCGAATAGTCTCCTCTTTTTTTGAAGTTGCTTAAGAGTTATCAAAAGGGCATTACGTTATACAGTTTTTGCAATAGTAATTTGATAATTATGCAACATATGAAATAGGTAATGTTTGTACTGCTATCTATACCGAATACCACAACACACGATACATAATAGACAACAATGGTCTAACGTTCGTGTCTGATTAACAATTTTATTGGGTTTTACAAAATAATAAGCTTTGCATCCGAATACGACAGAAGCACAAAATATAATCGTATGTATTTTTATGATTTGATTTGTTTTAAGTTACGATTACATTGCGTGATTTTGATAAGAAAATCTTATCGAAAAGGAACAGTCATGCCAAAATATGGCAAATTTACATTTATAATAGGCAATACACTTATCGATTTGTTTGATTCGTATCCTCTCGATTTTATTCGCAATTGTGCTGATCCATAGAGAAAAACGATAGTAACAAGCAGACAAACTAACAGGCGAAAGTAAAACTGATAATCAAGACTCACTATGATTATTCTTCAGATTTTTTTTAATACAAAGCCCTAAAAATAACGTACTGAATCAGTACATAAAAAACAATTGCGATATAAACACAAAGTTATATTAAAAACCTAGCTCAAAGATTCAGTGGATTTTTTGCCGTCTTTATTCTTAATTAATTAATCTATAGGAACCTAAATCTTACCTATATTGATGATTGATGCAGAAAATTCGTTAACTGTAAATATTTCAAAGAAATAGTGACTACGGCTATTTATTAAATATACAATAAACAAATGTCTATTTTGTACTCTGTTGTCATTGTTTTATATTTACTTTAAAGCTTAACCTTAAATAATAGATATATTTCAAGTTAAGTCTTAAGTAAACAATAAGTAAATATTATGAAATAAATTTGATTTTTTAACTTATCGCCACAACGATAATCAATATTCATTTAAATGGAAAATCATATGTTTCACAATAACCAATAAACTTTAACATTTTATTAAACAAAAATATTAACTGAGTATTTATGTTATTTTTTATCGTCTGTCGTTTTATTATGTATTGATAGTGTCATTAGTTCGTATATGAAACAAATATCAGTATTGAAAAAAATTGAAGATATCAATTTGATATTATATATTTAACCTTAATTTGGGCATAATAAAAAAATAATTATTTAAATTTCAGATAACGTCAAATATTATCTGGGAATTCCATCGATGTCATATGTTTATATTGTGGTTTTAAGAAAAAAACATAGGCTTTTTTTCATCGCATTTATTCTAACTAATTCATCGGTTTTATTTTCTGAGAAATCGTTTTGCAGAGGACCATTTATGTAGGGACATCCCTGAGCCCCGTTTGAGATTATCAACACTTAATCGCTATTCATATATTCTGCTGCTACGCCCCCTTAATCAATTTATTGGAATTTATAAATCAAATAAATTTTCTAAGAATCGAGTACTAATAATTAAATATCGTCAAATACCCACAACTTTGCTCGCTTTTTTTCAATTTTTAGATCATAACTTAAAAATACGCGTTTTATGGAAAACTATAGCTAATTACACTAATGACCGTCAATCGAATTTGATATTCATAAGCCTCGAAATTAAATTAATTTAGGAGTTATTGAAATATCAACATGCGGACAAAATTAGGTACTAATACCCAAAGGTATGACTTGCCTACAACAACGAAATAATTTTAAAAATCTGTTTCTTTTTGAATAAAAAAATCTATTTGCATACACAGGGAAAAGATTCAAAAATCACTCGACCCAAATCAAGAAAATGAAAGAAATTGAAAATCACTGTTTTAAAGTCGGTCTAACGGTCGGAAAAAGTAAATCAGTTCTTTCTTTACAAGCGCCATCTAACCACCGGGAAATGAACGTCTCTGTTTTGTTTAAAAGCGCCATCTAACCGCCGGGAAATTAACGTCACTGTTTTGTTTAAAAGCGCCATATGATGGCCGGGAAATAGAAGTCACTGTTTTGTTAAAAGCGCCATCTAATCGCCAGGAAATTAAAGTTACTGTTTTGTTTTAAAGCGCCATCTGATGACCGAGAAATCAAAGTCACTGTTTTGTTAAAAGCGCCATCTAATCGCCAGAAAATTAAAGTTACTGTTTTGTTTTAAAAGCGCTATCTAGCCGCCGGAAATGAAAGTCACTGTTTTGTTTAAAGCGCCATCTGACGGTCGGGAAACGGAAGTCGGTTTTCTTTAAAAGCGCCATCTAACCGCTGGAAATGAACGTCACTGTTTTGTTTAAAAGCGCCATCTGATGGCCGGGAAATGAAGTCACTGTTTTGTTAAAAGCGCCATCTAATCGCCAGGAAATTAAAGTTACTGTTTTGTTTAAAAGCGCTATTCAGCCGCCGGGAAATGAAAGTCAGTGTTGTTTAAAAGCGCCATCTGGCCGCCGGGAAATGAAAGTCACTGTTTCGTTTAAAAGCGCCACTGACGGTCGGAAAATGGAAATCGGTTTTTCTTAAGCGCCATCTAACCGCCGTAAAATGAAAGACACTATTTTGTAAAAGCACCATCTGATGGCCGGAAATGGAAGCCACTGTTTTGTTAAAAGCGTCATCTGTTACCGTTAAATCCTATAACTGCCAATTCTGCCGAATTTTGCTTAAACAGCGAAATTAACTTGAACCGTTAGTGATTTAAAAAACTGTAGGCATATTTTGATGATGTTTCATAAATTACAAAACAGGAATCTAATTTACTGTGGTGAAATTGTGGCGTTGGACAATGTTAGGCGTGTAGACACAGAATCCAAAGTAACAACATTTTGCCCATGAATTTTCGGACTGTAAGGTATTGCAAAATTTCAAAATTTTGTAGATATTACATTTTCTGATTGGTTTTGATTTGTAGTTCATTTGTTAGCTACCTACCTATTTTCATGTCATATCAAAGTAATGTATGGCACTTTAAATTTAGATTTTTGGAGTTTACTCCTTAAGAATCTATTTTACATATATAAGCCCGGGATATGAAAAATCATGGGAAGTAAAATCAAACTTGTCGTTACGTCACGTTACATTCACATCACGTCAGTCTCGTATGTATGGAGACTATACACGCACATAGTCTCCATATTGATGCGCAATTTATCTTGCGCATCCCCTAGCAATATATGTATCATTTTTTAGTTACCACAAACCAATTATCTCGGTATTCAATGATGTCGATATTGTTCCTGGAATAAATACAACGCAAAATGACGTAAATGGTGAATAAAATCAATCTCGCTTACAACTGTATTACATAAAATTCTTATTGTTTATATTTTCATGGTTCTGTTATGTATTTTAATGAATTTATTGCATAATTAATATAATTAAATGTATTATAAATGCTTTAAGTAATATAAAAAATGCATTTATTTATCCTCTTCACTAACATATTTATTTTATTATCGTTCGTAAAGATTAAACTTCAGTCGTACGTTGGAGCTAACACCCTAACATACACACTTTTTTCTACTTGTTTAAAAATGTAAACAATCTTGATGAGATTTGTTAATTAATTTTGTTATTAAAAAATAAAGTTTCGCTGTTGTACAATTCGGCAGGATTGGCAAAGTAGTAGGATTTGACTATAATTAAATTGGAAATTTTGAGAAAAAGAAACAATACATTCGCGTGAATAGTAAACACAAGAAACATTAATAAAAATTAGTTTTTATTATGAAGGAAACAAGAATCTAAATATCTTCCAACACCACCATCTCATCTCAAACTAAGCAAAGCAACGAGGTTCGTATTTGTGTACCAGATAGTTGATATATTTACTTTTTTGTAAGTATACTATGTATTCATATTAGCCTTTACCCGCCCGCTCTGGACATAAATTAACATTCAACAATAATTGTTTTTGTTTTATTATTTCAATATGCTCGTGCCTTCGTTTGCATATGCATAGAATGTATCCCTTCATTTTGAATATCAGCCGTTCTCTCTATTAATTCCGATCCGGATCACGGTCCTGTTGTCGATGTCAGTTCTAACTCCATTGTCAGATCCTATCTCTGTCCCGCTATTCCAACCACGGTCTTGATGTCAGTCTCGGTCCTTCTTTGGCCATGGATGTTAGTGATAACAGCATCAATTCAACAGTGGTAACAATATTATATCATTTTTAACAGATTTTTTGTACGTTTTTTTTTTACAGAGAAGGTAATCTTGTTATATCATATAATAAAATCTTATTATATTAATCTTTAGCATATTTAAAACATAATTTTACCCTATACAAAATTTTAATATAATTAGTTCAGCCATAAACGTCAACGTAACAAACATCCATGCAACCATACTTTTTCATTTTTTATACGATATAATAAATAGTATGTGACGATCTAGAAACGATTCCGCGTCACGAATGGTCAAAGTCCCATGCATTATTCGTTAAATTATACTAACCTTACATGCGTTCAGTAGTTTTTATGTAATACCCGCACAAAATAAAAATATTAGGTATAATATAACATGTGTTTATGGACTAGCTTCCTAGTTAGATATAGAATAAATTCCTTCATCTTATATATTGACCGACTACCATTTTAATCACGATTCCGATCGCTATCTTATCGCTCCCTCTCTGAATTCTCACCGCAGTACTGCTCCTTATTCCACTTCCGATTACGCTCTTGATTCTAATTTTAGTCCCACATTTGAGTCTGACCTCGGTTCCATTTCATGAGTTCGATGTTTTCTTGTCTCGAAGTTCGATTCGCTTTTCATCCCATTTAAGCTCTTCCCTTTACCGATCACGATTCCTATTTGGACTATATAATACTATCAAAATAATTATATATTACTCCAAGATAATGTAGCTTTCTATCAATGGAAGATTTATTAGAATTAGAAACACCACAAACATGCAGACGACGCCAGAACAAAATGTTAATAGTCTATTTTGCTCTAAGAGCATCTTATTCAGGAAGGATTTTTAAAATTGGTTCAGTAATTCGGTTCAATAGGATGAACAAGCAGACGAAATCTGGGACAGTTATTAATTTTTTTTAGTAACTTTCCTCGTTTTTGAGCACAACATATCATCAGTTTTATGATAGCTGGATGGATGCTTTAGGAACACAAAAAAGATGATGAGAAGGCACACGCATTGTATACATCATACAACACTATTTTTCTCTTCCCTAAATTATGAAAGATGCGTCACTCTATTTTAAATTTGTGCTATTTATAACAATTATAAGCATACTTCGCACCATAAAAGTCTCATAGTTTCATACAAAAGTCAGCCTCCTTTTACTCAACTAAAAAGTGAATTTCCAAAAATCTTTCTCATTGGATCCTTATATTATGCAAGCTATCATTTGGTCAAACTTAATTTGGATCTGATATAATTTTGTACATACCGTGCTGCAAGAATCGATGAGTCGCTTTTCTTCAATTATAAGCTTATCAAATTTTTTTTTTATTAATTTTCCATGCTGATTTTTGTGTCAGGATTTACTTACCCCACTGTCAAGCCATGCCCTCCCACAATATTTCTGCTTCAGATTGAGGGCCTTGAAGTTAAGTCTTCACGCTGGCCCAGCGTGGGTCGGGTCTGTTAAAGACTGTTGACACCAAAGCGGTGACAACGCCCGAGACCCATAGTACAACATACGAAATTCAGCCGCACCATTGCCTACGAATGATACAATGCGCAAGTTCAGCACCCCTCGACCCTTCGTTCTTTTCCTTCGCGTTCCTAATTTAGGCTACTGCGACGCTTTCGTGACTAACTTCACAGCGGCAAAGTTCGATGCTTTGTATTGTACAGCTTAACATATTCTTCGAGGAACGGCGCGTGTGGTTTATGTTGACTTAAGATAAACTCATTAGTCAATTCGGCCGAGGTTTAGATCAAATATGATATAATATATTATCCTGACCTCGGCCGAATTGGCTTGAAAAAGCTTTGTGAAAAGAATAAAGCAAGTAACGTACCGATAGAAACAGACTAAATGTGCAATGTTAGAATGAATAATTTGAAAAATTGCTTAACTGAGTTCCGAAAGCTTGGAAATATTTAATACAACGTGAAAACAATGTCAATCAGTAGATTCACTTGAAAGTTGGCAAATATTTGAGAACTACCAAACGAATACTTTCCTAGAACTTAAATTTTTGAGTAATTACGATTTTCGTATATAATCCGCGCTATGTTTAGATGGAGAGCGAAATCGAGTGTTAAAAAAAATAATTAATCGTTGTATTGTCGCTCCCCGCACATCATACTCTGAACATGTGTATTGTACTATCATTACTGATTTATATTACAAATAATTTATTTTTAACGCAGACAAGTTAAACTTTCAATGTGAATGGTGTAACGCATTATTACCGTCATTCAATTATTCAATTTGCAGTTGTCAGCAATCAGCTTACGATTTTGAAGCACTTTTATCAGTTTTATTTATACGAGTTTTGAAGTTTTATCTACCAGGTACTTGTGACCGTTGATAGCGTCAGACTAGGTCTTTCTCTAGGCTCTCTTGGCCTCTCGACTCGAAGCAAGAAAAGCAATGTCTATGCGATTTTGAACGAGTCGTACGATATGTTTTATCTAGAAAATAACAATAATAAAACAGATGCGACTAGAACAATGTATCGCACAATGAGGAAAAAACATGTTCTCAAATTTAGACCCGTGAAATAAACTCCAATCGCGCGTCATAGTTGACTCGTACATTTTTTCTCTTAACGCTTTAAATTAATTTCGTGATAAAAATAATAAACAATATCGCCGAACCTTCAAGAACAGAAAATTTGTCCCCGTCCAATCTATAATTGACACATTAATGTATTTTTAACTTCCTTCCTTCCTTTTGCGGTTGAAACAAAAAAAAAGTAACAAGCGAGAAACAAAAACGTCGATGCTCACCTCGCGCGCGTTGATGTCTTATCTACGTTACAATAATCTACAAGGAAACGATCGCGGGCGACCTTTTACAGCAAATGACAGCCCGTTCATACTATTTATTCCTTTTCCGTAAATTGATAAATACGAAGCGTAAATACTGGTTTTGCTAGTAAAGAAAAGTTGTACTAAAAAGATTTGCTGATCGCTTAATAGTTATGTTATCTAAGAGATAAGTCTCCAGTAATTTTTATAGAATGCAATACACATGCCATAAATATCATTATACGAAGTATCTAACAGGGAAATCGTTCTATAAATACCTGGTATATTTTATTTAAAATGTATTGCTATTTTTAATATTACTATTTTTCAACAAAAATTCTTTATCTTTACGACTTTAATCAAAAGTAATATTTTACGGCTACCTTGCATAGAGACATAAAATAAATTTATCCTGTATTTTTCATAGTAATACAACATAAAATGTCAATGTAATTGAGAATTTAGATGTGTAATGGTGTTCGTATTAGACGCCATGTTATTATAATATCATAATATTGAAATTACTATAATGGGAGTTTTCCTCGTATTTCATAAGGTAAAATCACTTAAAATGTACTTAAATTTAGTAATACTAAAGGTATACGCTTTCCTGTACGAACAGGAAAAACATGTTCCTAAAGGGAAAATTCTCTAAATAATTTTCTTTCATTCAATACACGAGGAAAACTTTAATTTTTTAAAGCAGTAAAGGTTTCGTTATTTTTCAAATTATAATTACTGTTAATACGAATCTACGCTAAATTATTGAAGTGTAGACGCCTTTACGTCGATTGTTTATTAAAATGTGTGTTTTAAGAGAATCTAACAAAACTCCGTAATTTTCAGACTAATATATATTTTAAATTATAAACCACGTTCGACATAAAATGTACCTCAGAACGGTAGGCACGGCAGCGACGGCTGCAATATCAATTCCATGTGTTTTTTCGTAAAGCAGACAATTATATTAACCATAAATAGATGTTGTAAATTTATTTTACCAAACATTGTGACTTCCAAATATTATCATTTGTGTTTGAACTTGCTTCATGTTAATCATTTATTTTTCTATTTTTATAATTCCGTAGATACATAGAATAAAATGTAAATTAAGTTAGCACTAGCACCCAAGCACTCAGTCATTACCTGCCAGGGTTTTTATTGCATTCCATACTAACTTTTACCCGTGGTTCCACCCGTATAGTCATAGTATGAATTTCTTCATTTTATATATCAACCTTTCGCCGCAATATCAATTTCATGTGTTTTTATATATCAACGCTTTTCAATCAAGATCTCGATCGATTGATCGATTTCGGTTCTGCTCTCGCTGCCGGTTTGTTTGACTTTCGATTCCGATCACAGTTCCATTTCCGCTCCCGTCCCCGATCTGAACGTAAGTAGCTGCTGATTCTACTCTCACCCTGGTCTCGCTTTCAATCGTCGTCCCTGTACTGTTTTTCAATTCCATTCCGGTCATGATCTTGATTCTAATTTTGGTGCCACACTCACTATGACCTTTGTCTTGTCCTGGTTGCGGTTTTAATTCCGTTATCGATCACATATCCAATTAGGATGAAACCAGAGCGAATTCTAATATGAAAATAAAATTTAGGATACTTGGTAATAGTGTTTCTTTCTATAATCTATCTTTAATACGTATAAAAACACGTTTTATTGTGAATATTTAGTTTCATTTGAATCGAATTATAAAATTATCCAATATTTTACTTGATTTGATTATAATTTAATAGGCCAAGAGCCGCCTCATTTTTTCCTCTAGTGTAACATTATAGGGCGTATGTCTCAGTTCTATTGCCTTTTATTTCTGATTACAAAATAAAATCAAATCTTAGACCAATTCATCTATACTCGTATTTACAATAATGCCTACTGGTTGGCCTTTGCCTCTTTAATCTTGTTCCATGTCACCACATTGGTGACAACTATCGATAACAATTTACAACTCTCACTGCGCCAGAGTAGTAACAAGATTGTTGAAGGGCGTACCCTGAAACAAGAAAATTTCAACACGTTCTAACATCAATTATGCGTTCGTGATGCAATCAAAGACGAGTCACTCGTACGATACGCAGGGATTCACCCGTTTACAGCTTAGCTAACGACGGCGACTTGATAGCGTAAGGCGTGATGCGACGATGACAAATTTCGTTTTATATTTATATATAGTTTTATAAAAGTCATTATTTTTATTAATTAATGAATTAAAGTGAGACTTCTAAAATTTATCTACACGATGATGTGTTATATTAGGAAAGAAAATTCAAGTGAATTTAAAGTGATATTGTATAACTATAAGAGTATATAGCATCAGAGAAAAAAAACGTTAGCCCATTTCTTATATAATGACGAGTTTTATCGGTAAACAAAATTCATCAAAATCGGTTACACCTTAATCAACTGCTACGAATCCGGACAAATAGGTAATGTAAAACGATTAGGCAATTGATGTCAAGTATCTCATGTTTTATTTATGTTAATTAATATAGTTATGGAGTATTTTTTTTATATTTATAATCGTCAAAGCGTATTTATTTTCTTGAAATTGTATTTTTTTTAGATTAAACCCGAAATAAAAAAGATGGCAAAAAACGTCAAAACAGATGACAGCGTGCATATATCCAAGCGAGCACAATATCGGTTTAACTGTCGGCAGCCAACGCCATTGCAAACAGGAATTATTAAATATGATAATAATGTAAATCATAAAGAATATTATAAAAAATGACAACGTTAAATAGTTAAAATTGCACTTTGTTTATGCAAAGGTAGAAAATAGATTAGAATGGAAAAGTTTGTACTTCTAAATGTCTGGCGGATAAATTTTTGATATCGATTAACATAATTCAAATTCTTTCCATACTTTTGTCTTAGTCACGGCTAAAACTTTAATTACTTTAATTTTGTGTTTTTTGATACAATTGATGACTTAATATTATTTTTACTGATAGATATAAAAGCTGATAAACTGTTAACAATATTTATACATGACTATAAAGCCGATTGCACTGAACAATGACATTATTGCATTCATGAGTTAATGTTTTCTATGAAAAAAAAGGTTAGAATTTAAGTCGGTTTTTAGTGCATTTTATTGTGTTTAAATGATTAAAGTTGTATTAATTACAATGTTCCTAATTTTAAGAAATGTCACTTTTAACGTATGTACGGTGCTGCACGTCCCTATTTTTTTTTTATTATAATTTTATGGTTTTTAATAGTATCTCTATAAAGTGAAACACTTTCCTCGAGTTGGCGGAAATTACGCCCTTCAATACACCTCAAGTAAACAACTTAGGTATGAAAATTATAATTAAAATTGTGGCGAAAAGACGTAAAATAAGTATGAAAGTTACTAGCGATATATCGAAAAGGGATGGAGTGTAGGCACTAATTTTTTTTACTAGAAAATATCATAACAAGCTTTTGGATAAGGGTTATTTTTCGTCTGTGTAAGCATTTTAGATTGTCTTTCGGCAAAATTTTATTAACTCGTGTAATAATTAGTAGTTACAATATTTAAAGTAAATAACTTTATATATTGTGTGTGATTTGAGACAAATTTCTTATTCGCTCTAATATAATTATATTATTTTAGAACGAATGAGAAAAGTGACTCAAATTATTTGTAAACATATTGGTTTTTATCGCAAACCGTGTTAATTTGACCTTAATGTTGACAACAATAAGTAAAAAAAGTCCTTGAAATGTCAGCGTACTGTTTACTAAATCTACTTAAATTGGTAATGAGACAGCTTTTTTTTTTACCTTACATTAAGGATAATTTGATATTCCCCGTATTGTTTCTTTACATCGCCTTAAATGCAGGCTTAGCATAATGATTACAGCACACATTTTTATATTTATTTTTTTCTATTCAACTCATATATAATTTCTATGGTCATTTCTATATATTTTTCTTTTTTCACGAATATGTACATCATACGTACATAACTTTAAAATACTGACACCGCGACCGCCACACAGTCTAGGCCCTCCGATGACCTTGCAGAACTTGTCGCGGCGTAGGTGCCTGACCGCCGCCCACTTGCGCTTTTATGGCCTACGTATCCCGCTTAAGGGTGCTACGATATTATCGCCGCCGATAATTCTTAAGCCATCGATAACGTTGCGATGCTTCAAATCGGATTGTAAATAATGATTTGAGAAACGAATCTCAGTGTACACAATTTACTGATCGATGATTCAAATGTCTATAAAATTTTGTTGTTACGTGAAACTTCAAAATTTGTCAATATTTTTGAACTTATTACCAATAAATGGTTCAGAGATGTATTGGAAGGATTCAATAGCTACGATGTAACATCTTCTGAACAAATTCGACTACCAATTGATCGAGTTTTTTATTCAAACAGGAAAATTATATGGAATTTACGAATCAATGCTCACACGGATTTTAAAAGTCTATAAAATAAGTCTTTAGGTTTGATTGTTGTCATGGACAAAATTTCTATTAAAGTGTAAAATGAATAGACTAGAATTATTTTAGAATATTTTTTTCCAAGCGCTATAGAAATGTCCCTAACACGCTCTGTAGTACAAATGACAACCTTATATAGGCAGCAAAGAGAATCATGTACTACTAAATTGAATAGAGCATATATTTTTCTATTTCCTATTACATATTTCCCTGTATGCATAAATTTAGTCGCAACAATTTCCGCGTAAAGATAACTAAAACGTTCAAGCAAAAATCGTTTATGTTCAAATTTTGTCGATTTTAGTTTCGTCGTCCTTTAGATTAGGATAACTTTCAAAATTTCTTTTTATAAAAGCAGTGCTATAACAGTTTCGATATACTGGAGAATATAGGTATATTCGTGTCATAAAATTTCTGCATTAAAATACGATAATATTATAATATGTCATTTGATTATTCAAAAGATATCAATCTAATGTAACGCATAATCATATACTTAATGTCGGTGTGTGTGTCAGTTCCATTGCGTATATTATATAGCTTACTCGATTCCTTGTAAATGAATAAATACATTGGCAATAAAAGACTTGGACACAGGTGCATTTTATCGCATACCATTCATGACTTTATTATTTATAGATACATTTTTTATTCGTTCTTTAAACGTTACTAATAAGGAATTACTATATCGGCATTTTAATATAGATTTACAATGTTCATGCATTATATACCTATATCGTTTTTATTATAGATATGGATTGTAATAAGTAAGGACGTTACATTATTTCATTATTAAAAAATGTAATATCGTGGAACTTCTACATACGAAAATGGCGATGGCGTCATATGTTAATAAATCAACGCTGATATCTTCATATTATTTAATAATAAAAAAATGAATTACGATTTAAATCAAATGCTATGATACAATTGAAAAACTTAAGCTTAAAAAATAAGTTTTTTAATGAAAACATAATAGTCCTTAAATGCCAAAGATATTCAGTGAAAACGTAAAATTCAAAAAACTAATTTATTTTACAATTCATTGCTAATAAAAAAAGGATTTGTTAATTTTTATCGAAATAAATTATGGGGCTATTAAAATTACATTACGACATCTCGTTCAAAAACCGTTATTAAATTAACAATTTAGGAGGCAGATTCAAATTACTTAATAAACCCTGATATTAATTTTGAGGTGTTACAACTTAAAATATTTAATTTTTATCGGCCCGTCTCGAATCGTATCTTCATCCGACGCATATTGGACCGGTTTCGTATATACTAAAACGGTTGTAAATTTCCAGTTTTCTGACTTCCTATATAAGCTCACGCCTATTTCACAGAGGGGTATGTAGAAATTACAGATTTATATGCGGTATAAGCGATATTTGCATATCTCTCTTGCTTCACTAATATGCATCGATAGCTTCATGCAAGCTCGTCGGTTTCGGACGATTGGAAATTGGATCTTTTTTAATATGTCACCAATTTGATTTGCATAGATTTATTTACAGCGATTCTCTATAGATTTGTTTTTCAGTCTACTCATTCATCCTTTGCAGTTGGCCAAACCATCGCCACGCACCTTTACTACTCCTGTTTCTGCATCATTCTTCCAAAGCCACCTCAATGCCACGCAAGAATAACACCTTCACTGCATACAATCGATTTTCGTTTTCTTCTACAGTACGTATTCGTTAAAATACTATAAATCCTTGCAGGTGACTGCACCAAACGTTTTTACGAAACGTTTTATATCGTAAAAACTGAGAAATGTAATTTGACAAATCGCTTTGTACTTTTTATTAAAAAAAGAAAAAGCTACTGAATCATAAAACGAAACGCGAGAAAAAAATATCTCCAGAACTAGCTATTTTTTTTTCTCCATTGGATTACGTTAACACCAGTTTTTGGCACAACCCAGGTTATTGCCGTACAAAATGTATGATTTACGTGGAGGCACCAATACACTAAGCTATTTGGCCTGAACGCTCTTCGACGAAAAAATCGAGCGATGCTTATTACCGACTAATAGTTTAATGAACTTTTTTGACATCTAACTACAATAATTCTCTGAATGTACTAGAGTTAAATTGAGTCATTTTAACGCAAACAAAAAGTAAATTGGACACAAATGAGTCAGACTTTATTGACAATAATAAGACACTGCTCACAGAATCCGAGTAGGTATACGATTCCCGAGTGTTATTTAAGGTCGCGAAACTTCAAAAGAAAAAATCCGCTCAAGTGCGAGTCGGACTCGCGCACCGAGGGTACCGCACAAATTTCTCGAAGTCTCGAAGATTTTTCCCGCTTTTTCCGATTATGTTGTAAATCTCGCTCATTATGTTGTAGTTACACAACAAAAATATATATTGTTTTGTGATATAACTAAAAATTTTCGATTTTCGGATGTTTTCCATTACTGGTGCTACATAGAATTACCACTTGCCTTATAGCAACCTTGCCTTATAAGTTTTGATTCTTTGCGAATATTCCGTTTTATCCGTATATTCCCAAATATGCGGATAAAACAGAACATAAACAGCCGTAATTCTGATTGCATTGACTTAGAAGTTTGATTCTTTTAATTGTTCCAAATGATTCCAGATCCGAGTATTTGATATTAATTTCAGTTAATATCAAATATATCCACACGTATAACTACACCATACACCACCACATTTACATACTACACCATGACAATCGTGAATATATTTCAAAATGAAACATATTCTTTGTGAATGACAAATTTTTTGGTCGCATTCTTTTTAAAAACTGCTAAACAAATATGGCGCGTCCCGTAACTTTAGTCATTATATAAAAAAATACCTTCCACTTGCGACTCCGCCCGCGTGGGCAAAACGAATCACTCGCCACATTTTTATACAGTTTTCACTTTTTCGATAAAAATACCCAATCCCGAACTGTTTTTCATTTAAATTCCCATCCCAGTGTTAGTTTCGAGATCCGTTTTCTCTTCGATTCTAATCCCAGTGCCGCTCTCAATTCCAGTCCCTGCACCGCTCCCTGTTTCAATCCTGACTCCGGTCTGCATTCCGGTCTCGATTGCAACCTTCCGTTATATACATAAATGCCCGCGGTTCCGTCCTCGTATTTTTATTCCGCGACATGTTCGTGATTGCGTTTTACACTCACCTAAGTGCAATAATCATTTTATTGTACGTGTATGTCTATAGTTAAATATATGTGTATGTATAAGCACTATTATGAGGGGCGTGCAATAAAAAATGAGAATGTGTGTGTTGCCGGTGACACTTTTAAATTCTAATTAATTTTTCGATATAGTCACCTTTTAGGATAATACACTTGGCATATTTTCTCTAAGTATAAAATTCCTTTCATAAAAAAACTCTTCATTCCGAGCACTCAAAAACTCCTGTATTACATTGACTACTGCTTCATCGTCTTCGAATTCACAGCCTTTCTGATACTCCTTCAACCATGCAAGTAGAGAGAAATCCAAAGGGCAAGGCCCTGTGAATATGAAGGATGCTCATGTGTTTCGAGGCCAACATCTCAAATTGCAGCTATAGCAAGGGCGGACCTGTGAGCAGAGGTATTATCCTGATGGAATAAACCAATTTTTGCTAGTTTACCTTATCGTTTCTTTTGAGTTTGGTTACGCAAATTTTTCTTTGTACTGCCTGTAAAGAGCCTATAACCAGCTCCATGATCGAGATACTCCATCATGACCACCCCTTTACTATCCCAGAAAAAGAATCCGTGATCTTCCGGTACAATGACTCGTCTTAAATTTCTTAGGGATTGGAGACGATGGTTTTTTCAATTCATAGGCTGTAACTTTGTTTCTGAATCAGAATGGTAAAGTTATATTTCATACGTAGTTGAAAGTCGAGCTAAAAAACTATCAAGATCTTATTGTAAGAGTTCATTACAAATATTTTGAACAGAACTAGAATCTAGATCGAAATCAGAATCAGAATTGAAAGCGGGGCCAAAATTAGAAATAGAAGCAAGAACAATATCGGAATCATGGTTCACAGTAATCAATATAAAAGATGAAAGAATTTATTCGATGCCCACGTTAGCGAAACGGCAGGCGTAAGCTGGTATTCAAATAATTTAGTAACACAATTTTTATTGACAAAGTTTTTAATACGCCCTGTCCTTATTATACGTTACGTTATTGTTTTTTAATTGTTTTATATTAATCTATAAGAATAATTTTCGTGGCGTTACTTCGATGACAAACTCATTGTTTTTTGGACAATGCATTTCTAAAATTCTAGAGGTATTTTCCACACAAAAGAGTATTTATGCTTCTACTTATGCTTCTACGTATGTAAATATAATATATTTGCATAAAAACTACAAGCCTTTTATAGTTTTTATGCGAACGCATTAACTTATGGGTTAATTCAAATAGCTGAATTAATCAGATCACAAAGAACAATGAACTACTTGAAAACAGCGAACGAAAAAATTCAGTGAGTTAAGAGGATCGAGGTAATTATCTATGGCTTTAGTACAAATTGTGCATTATTTTTTTAATAATTAATGAACTTGTGATGACGCATTAAACCTGTTGTATCCATAAGAAAACATTTATTCTCGAAAATCATTTTTTTGCAAATATAAAGACATGATTTCTTTAACTTCTTTATTTTGATATAATATACAAAATTGAGACAAAATATATACAATACAAAATTATATATTCCTTACTGGTAATTGTATATTTATGTTAAAATTTTATAGATATTGATGAACTGTGACCATTTTAATGAAAATGATCATCAAGAAGTGTCCGCAGTCCAAGTGCATTCTTGATGAACACTGACTAAGATATTTAGATATTCGACTTACAATCAACGCATATCAAAGCTATGCACGGGCACATGGTTCGAATGCCATTACAGAAACATCTAAGATGAATACCTTTTATGTGTTCAAAACCTTTAAATACGGCAAAGTGTTGAGACAAAAGAGATCTAAGCGAATGAATAAAAACATGTACTTCCCATTAAATACAGTCAGCGGTTCCAAGTAGGTCCTACGGCGTATATCAAGATAGATAACAGGGATCCGATAGCCAACGAGATAGTTCCAAAACTGTTCCATAATCGCCTAGGTGAAACTAATCCGAAAATCTGGAGGGACTGTGCGAAGTTGTCTCAGCAGCGGAGTAATTGAAACCTGCTACAGTGTAAACTTTAACTTAGACTACTTGAGCAACGCCAAGTTATCAGATTTGAAATGGGATTTAGAATCGATTTTAAATGAATGCCAAAAATGAAATTTAATAAAATTTCAAGTTTTACATGAGAGAAGTTAATATTCACGCTTACCGTATAGATTCTTGTACAAAAATCTCTTTATCACATGAACACATCTACGCTTATAAAGGTCTCATATTCAAGCGAATGTCGACACACGAATCCACTGTCGAACAGCATAATCCTTATTTTTTTTTTTTGTTATAATACCAATTCGATTTTATTGTGCACAATGTATAAAACCGAAACACCACGACAAATCGATATAACGAGTGAATGTGCATTCGATTATAGATATAAACCTTGGCCGTCAATAATGATTTACGAAACGAGCAGTTTCGCTAAAGAATTATCAAGTCCTCACGGAATGCATACGTGTACTCCGGACATCGAATGTGCATCGAAGGGGTCCATAGGTTCGTCTCATATCTAATTATCAGGTGACATAAAACTTACGTGTCTTATTATCGACATCGAGAAGTCAAATTTGTTTACTTAACGAAAGCTTTCTCGGAAGGAGTGTAACTTGTGAACCGTTCGAATCGTAACAGGAAGCCAGTATAAATTTCACAGAACATACACCATTACGCCAAATACACTGGCAACAATTAAAAATAAAAGCAAAAAATAATAAATGAAAGTAATACAGATAAAAAGGTAATTCCTTTACACCCTATCATAAATTGATAATATATATGAGCGTTAAAATTGCGTAACTATAGTGCAAAACTGTATAGTGTATAGTGACAAATTATGAAAACTAGCAAAGTGCGAGTTTGTGCGGTGGTACGGAACTCGGTGCGCCAACTGCAACTCGCACTTGGGTGTTTTTTTTAGTTCGCACGCGGCAATTATCGACTAATGCATCCAGTTCGTTGGAATGTATTAAATACCTGGAATAATAAAATCGGAATGTTCTTGACTATGCTCTAACCGCTGAAAGACTTTAAAGCATTATATAAAAGTAACAACCTGCATATCTCTAGTTCGCCGGTGTAAAGTTTGAAACTTATTTAACTTACCAAGTCTTGGTTGGCGCCAGAAAGTTGAATAAGTATTGTATAAGTGTCTGGAGTTATTTCTATTTCTTGGATGCCTCAGCAGATTTTATACATTTCTTAGTTAAGCAAATATTATACTTTGGAAACAGGTCGAGTCGGTTATTTTATTGTGCCTGCTGTTTACTTGTAAGTGTTGGCATTAATTGTATATAAAATCGACGGGGAACGAGGACGAAAGGGAGTGAAGTTACGATAAACTAAAAAAATAGCAAAGCGCGAGTCAAACTCATGCACTATAGGTTCAGTATCATATACAGTACATAATACCTTGCTCAAACACCGTTCAAACGCCATTTAGCAAATCCTCTCAGTACTTCTGCATGGAGATGCACTTTTGTTCTTTTATAAAATTGTCGAGGTTTTTTTAAAATTTACCATTTATGAATGTTGTACGATACCATACAAATCTAGATTTCTTTATTTATGAAAAGTGTCATTATATTAAACTCAGTTTGTTAGTAAGGTATCGCACCCAGTATAGTCTATTCGTTTAATTTATAGCTAAAGAACGTTAGAATATGAACGCTAGTGCCCCGGCGATTATACGTTAGGCAGCTCGTTCTAAAACGTTTGTGCAAAACATTTGTGTACAACTCAAAAATTCAACTCCGAACTGAATAGGACTAAATGCAAAATGCTTGCCATGTATAATATTCTTAATAAAAAACCTAGATCAAAAAACACCCTCTCGGCTCATTTGGAACTGAATAAACTTTACGTCTTTTTCTTAACATAACAAAAATGAAAACTTCATTATGACAATTAACAAATTCAAAGGCTTTTTGTCACACTTGTTTTTCTTTCCAAGATATATTGTTGTCTTTCTCAAATTTATATTTATTATAAGTATTCGATATTTTGCGCAAAATTATCAATCGTTTAGTCCATCTCAGTGACTTTACTAAGTCTATCAACTAAAAGTCTCAGTGTATCAATACAATTTAGTACTCATCTCAGTATCCAATACTTTACCATATTAAATCAACAAACATGAAACCACTCATTGGCTGGAACAAACCCAAAAAAAAACGTATGCAATGTCACTAAGGAACTCTTTACGTTTTCCTCACCTCCGAATGCAATTCGAAATAAAAACTGTGTATTTCATTTATTTCTATTTTCATTATTTTTTTAATTCTAATAATGTAAGGTAAGAAGTGAAATCAAAAAGTTTCATTTCATATATTGCGAAAAATATTCATTGAAAAAAATTAGATATAATTCGAATTAAAGTAAATTATCGATTATAAAAACTACGAAATACATATATAAGAAAACGTTGCTCAATCAATTAACTAACTAACGTGAGTTAAAAAAGTCACACAAAGAGAGAGACAGAAAGAAAGAGAAAGTAGTTGAGAGTCGAGTGGAAGGGGCACAGTGCTTTTTCGTTATGTGTCGATTTCTACCAACTCACACCTCCCGCAAGGCGCATTAAAGAACTTTTTTCTCAAAAAAATTTCATCACAAAATTCTAGATCAATTCAGTACATAAATCCCGCACTCTTACCGTACATTCTTACCGCATATGAAAGCATTTGGTGCCTGGATCAATATAATTTTTGTATTACCTCTTACGACACTCATGGATAAAAAGACACTTCATACAGCCGTAGCTTTTCCTGTTAATACCTTTTCATACCTCATTCATCTATAGAACAAACGTTAACTTGTTTGAACATTATGATGTTCAAACAAGTTAACGTTTAATCTTTTTATAGCTCAAGCTATAGCTTGAGCTATAAAAAGATTTAATACAAAATCAATTACGAAAGAGCAATAGAAAAATATTAGAATCGTAATTGAAAGTAGAAAGCTCTTTGAGCTGGAGGCGTAACGTTACATCTGAACTGTTGGAAATATGTATTCATATAATATCTTAGCGTCCGCCTGCGTGGGCATAAAATGAATTCTTTAGTTTTGCATATTGACCACTATGCTCTCAATCATAATTGTGATCATTATCCCATGCTCGATTCTGCCCCCTACCCTGCTCTCAATGATAATTTATCTCACCTGCGGTTTCGATGTCGGTTACACACTTTTGATTCCGAACTCGGTCTTGATTTAAGTGAATTACTGTTCTGGTTCCGCTCTCGATCCTAGTCCCACTCTCAAATTTGATTTCGATCCTGCTTCTCATTCCGATTTCAGTCATGCTATTAATTCTAAATTTAGTCCAGCATTCGATACGGATCTTGATCCTGTTCTCGATTTGGATCCCTTTCGATATCGAAAATGTCAACTCTGCTTCCCGTGTCGTTTTTAATTTGGATTCTGCTACAAGTCACGGTTCGGAATTTAATGAAGCCGGGACAAACGCTAGTATCAAAACAAAATTTAAGTTATATTATAGCTACCAATAAATAAGACCCAAGTTATCTATTTTAAACACAGGATTTTAATCAAACATAATAAAACCAATTAAAGTTATATAAAGTATAAAAAAATTATAACTATAATAACATCAGTTAGCAAATAAATGTATTTTACCAATATACAAACAAAACAGTTTTTATAAATTATTTGATTTAATTATTTTCTATCAAACTACTAAATATCGTAGATAATATAAGAAATTGATGTGTAGATGTAGGTATAGAATAACATAACTTTTTTATTTGTTAACCGATTGGAATGAAATGTACATTAAACGTCACGAGAAGTTGGCCACAATACATCAGTTGAGACCGCGTTCAATAGTTTTAATTTTGTTATCGACTGTGTTGAGTATAAATTGTTTTTTTGAAAATATATTTATAGTACAGACACGGATCGTTTAAAATTTTACTGTATTGATACAAAATATGGTATACCATTTAGAGAAAAATTCATAAAACTAATCCTAATACAGAGCAAACAAATGCTTAATCCCTAGTAACAACAAACGCAAATACAGTGGCGCAAGTTTTCGCAAAATGAAGCACTGTCAGTGTTCGCTTTGACAATTTATGTACTAAGGATTAGATTAGTAATTTCAATTGATACTGGGTTCGTTATAATTTCATGTGTACATCACATATTTTTTTTTATATTGTATAAAATCTTACACAAAATCGTTGTTCGCACAAAACTTATGCCTTCTTAGGTATTCTTTACATAATTTGCTATTTTTTTGTAATACATTTCACAATATTCTATTTTTCTGATGATTCATTTAAAATTACTTTTATAATATTTTGGCATAAACAACAAATAAAAAACGTAATGACAATAAAAGAAAAATAAAATTTCTAGAAAAATTGCTTTATTATAAAAAACAAAATTATTATCTAATGCCCTCTCCGGTACTGTTTGGAAACACAATCTACGATTGGAGGTATTGACTCATACGTCTACTTGAGACAGACTCTTTGGTTGGACTAGTCTAACTTCAACACGAACAATTCGACACGGCTAAGCGGCGTTTAGAAAACTACGCAGCTTCTGTGAGTCCAACGCACCTCAGAACTTAAAAATTATCAATATGACAATCTTTTACTAAGTGTTACCAATTTTATGATATGTAGATGAAAAACGTGACCTCTAATGATCGATCTCATTAACAATGCTCAGAGCAGCTCAAAACGCGATAAACATACTTATTGTTGATGTTTCTTAGTGAGATACTGAAACGAGAAACACACACAAAAATCAAAAAGTATATATATTCTACAAATTGACGTGCCGATCATCAGGCTAAAGCAAATACACCTTTTCTAGTTTGAAGTGTGCATTTTTTTAATTATATTGATTTTGATGATACTGCAAATGAAACTGACTAACAGCAAAACTGTAGATAACTCTTTAAGAACAATTCTATTTTAATTATAAACAGAATCTCACAAAGGGCAATCAAGCATACGAGAAACGACCTGTGACTCGCAGTCAAGAGCGGAAGATTCCTAAATTGACCGAGGAAAACCGTAGACCGCAACGCGAGAAGGGACGCCTAAATGAATCAGCAACAGATGACAGAATTTCGCTTCCTGCCGACCTTGGCACCGGTCCCCGCGGCTAATCGATATAGTACTGGAAGCGTGGTCGCTTTTTGCACGGATTATTTTCGTCGACAGAGGACAAAGCTTTCGTCAGAGCAAATTAGACTTAGCAGCCGACACATAATTCGTACACGGCGGCCGGAACGTTCAGAGCGTCGCGATGAGAACTCAGTGAATTGAATCGTGCCGTAATCCGCTCGGACCCGGTGAAACGATGGTCCCTTGATCGACGCTGTGGGTTTTTTTTGCGTTATAAATATAATAAATCGGTTTAGCTGATTGTTGTAAAAACTGAAACGCTAATAATTAAGAATCCGCTTATGGATTGTTTTCATCGGTTGCGTCTGGTCACGTTTTTATTTTTATCGACTTTATTGCTGTATTTGTTTCTTAACATGATTATGTTCCGCTAATAACTGCATGACGCTAGTATGGTTTAAAGTTAACATTACAGCTTACTTCATACAACATCGTTTAGACTTTTGTATGTATATAATATCAAAGTTTTGCGTCATGTTCAGTTCTTATAGAATCTCATTAAAGTTTTGATTATTTTTGTAACTAACAAATCAAACATGTGTTTATTACCATACACACTAGTAATTTGTTAGGCTGACATATAAAGATTCGTTTACATTTATCATTTACCTTTATCATTTCTTCGTTATATGTATAATGAATCACATAAGAGTTCATTGAAATCATATTTCAATTTCGATTTTAAATTGGCATCGCAGTTCCATTTATTAGTATCGTTGGAGTGATTCAGTTCATTCCGATTTGATTGTGACTGCGATGATAACTAGCAGCGAAGATACGTGACAGATGTCATGCAATTACCGAGAACGATACTGGAATGGTTAAGCATCGGCAATTGTCTGTTTAATGATCCTGCGCGCCGACACAGGAACATTATCTTCGCCAGACAATGAACAGCGAACGACACAGAGCGGCATTGAGAACACGAACCCTGAAGCACGCCATCGCCGCCCAATCAGCGATATTTAATAAGCATTATAATGAATATCGGACCGGCTGTCGCAGTTCGGTGGATTAATTTAATTGTGATAAATTTAAATGAGTATTTTTTTTTCTTTAATAGATCTTATGCCACAAAAAAAAATCGACTTCAAAAAAAAACTATTCCAAAATTAATAGGCACTAAATAGTAAAAAAAATTAATGCTTATTTTTCTACAACTTAAAAATCAACTTACTTTTTCTACTCATCAATATGTAGGAACGATCGATGTGTTTACCATGCAAGAAAGTAGATAGGTCGGTGTCAGTCAAGGAAACACTACAATATACCTAGCAATAGACACCGACTCCAAAAATAACAATAATTGTAACTAAATTATACTATCGCAATAATTTGATTGACTTTTAAGTAGCCTAATATTTTTCATTTAATTTTACTTAAAAGAACTCTAAAAAATATTATGATCTTTGTATGTGTTGAGTTAAACTTGAAATGGATAAGTTCCTACTTGCATTCTTGTGGCTAAACCCATAGATCGTACCTACATAATGTTGAGTAAGTTGATTATTAATTGGTAGAAGAGTACGCATTTATTTTTTTTACTTTTTAGTGCATATTAACTTGTTTTTGAATAGGTTTTTTTTGTGAAAATTTTTGTTCTTTTATTGATTTTTAGTGAATCTGAAGTACACTAACTAATTGGTCTGAATATGGATAGACCTACTAAAAATGGTGCTCATAGATCGCACCCTTACTGTGAGCCGTTAAGAAGTTCCATTGATAATCACATTCGACTACGACAATTACTTGACCATAACGACGTTATGATAGGTGACTCAAATATCCAAACTCTCATCAAACCACCCTTGAAGTACATCCAATAAAAGAATCATCGAAATCGGTTGGCGTAATATTAACATTCGTCCATTTGTCACGCACATACTTAATGCAAATTTAAGACTTATATGGTTTCTCATGAATTCCATTGTCAGAACTAGACAAATTGAAATTAGACCACACAGGAAGCATCAGCTTTCAAATAAAAAAAGAATCATCAAAATCGGCTCATCCAATCAAAAGTTCTAAGGTTACAAACATAAAAAAACAATAGATTTAGAACCTTCTCCTTGTTAGAAAGTCGGTTAAAAAGAGAGTGGTGGTCGCTCAGTGATTAAAAACAGTGCTTTACGAGAATATAGCGCGAACAATCTAGGCTACTCGAGGTGGACTGGAGTTTTAACTTAATTCAACATAAGTCAGTTTCTCCGTGGCTCGCAGTCTGTTGTAAATTTTATTACTTGCTTTTTAAATTCACGCGTAGAGAGCTCAAAAAGTCCAAGCCTTTCAGTCTGAAATAAATATTGTATTAGGTTATGCAATAAATACGATACATAAATAGCAAGAATTTGTTAAATCGGTTTCTAGCTTTTGAGTGTAGTAATCAAGATTGTTGACTTCTGTCAGTTTTACCAGGCGCTAAAGCAAGTAAAGACGCCTAAATCATGAATCATGATAAATCATGATGGCCCGCGCGCACCGCGATACTGCATATTAAACGCGCGCGTTTATTTATTTTTAAAAGTTTTATACTGTAAAACAGTTTCTTTTTTTTTCGTTTAAAATAAAAACTAGAATTAAATTCGAAAAAACCAACTGACAGTATGATGCATTAACCTACACAGAAAATTTGGAGGCTCAATTCGATCCCATTTGGATGTAGAATGTTAATCTCTGTATATATCTGTTATAAAGTTTAATAAATCGTGTAACGACAACTAACAAATTAAAGTCAAGGACATGAAGAATCGGGTCACCAAAACCACTTTCACGTATTTTGTATTTTCTGAGAAAATCGAGATTCCTATCACCAAAATTTCCAATTCTGCGCCTTAATTTTATTTAATTTAGGGGTGTAGAAAATTAGTTTCCGTTAACAATTTAAGCCCAACAAAAGTACCAAAAGCAAAAAAAAAAGAATTAAATATCTCAAAATAAGTTTAGTTTTATAAACACAGAAAATATTTAAATTACATTGTTTTTCAAAATAATAAATAACATGAAAGATATTCAAACAACCCATAGACGTTCTTTGTGCGAAGCTATCACCTTGAAATTTATTCAAGGAAAATGCAATAAATCACTGTAACTACTAATATTAACTAAAGTGACCATGAAAAAGTTTAAAACTGAACAATTTTATGCGAAAATAGTATAACGCTATGTACCTACAACAGGGCATTTACTGTGTGTATACAAAATAAAATTTCTAATTTAGTTTAATATGTGCTATCAAAGTACCTTTTTCTTAATCTCGATAGAGCTTGTAAACACCAATAAATTTTTAGGAATAATAGCACAGTTATTGATTAACATAAACTACATTTTATTTTATATGAGTTGACTTCCATTTTTAAAGCTTATTCTTCTTTAAAAAAAATCAGTTTTTGTACTTTGTACGCGCGTGAGAAGTTACACTTCTTTGGCGTAATTATAAAATGGTTTTTAATTGCATGCAAATAATTAATTCAATAGAATAATAAAAGGATTGGAGTAGAATAGTCAATGTAGCCGATAAAATTTAATTTGAATTTGAAAAATTAAAAAATTAATTTTATTTTCTTATACAAAATGTAATATCAATATTATCTTTTTATATGAAATTACAATTTAAAATTAGAAAAAATTATAACAATTATTTACTGAAAAATTGGAACAATAACAAAATAACGTCATTTTGTTGCCATCTTCCATTTTAATTTAGTTATACAAAACTCACTGACTGATGTTACTATTGAACTTGATAATTGACTTCCCTATATCGTAGCGGCTGGAAAATCGGCCGGCTCCAAATATTTTCTCTTCTAATGCCGATTCAAACGAACCCAATTTCGAAATTCTAGGACCGCCTACCGGTGGTAGCGGTGTCGGTGAAATATCCCAGAGGAGGAGTGGACGAAGGTAAGCATCGAAAGCATCGGAAGAAATCAACAAGTTAGAAGAGGGCGACGGGCGAAGGGGAGGTGTAACTCTCGGGCGTGTATTGTTACCTACTTCGTGACCGGAAACTTAAAAAACACAAAATAAAAAATAATGAAAGAATTTAATGCGGGGGGCTCATAAGGACAGAAGAAACATATATACAAAAAAGAACAGAGAGTAAAGTAAAATCTACCCCTCAAAGAGTAATCTGATTGGTTACTTTGGGAATGTCTATAGTAAAATTTAATATAAAATAGGGGTAGAATACTGAAGGTACTATATTAATAATTATAAAGAGAAAGAAAGAAAGAGGGGCTATTATTTTTAAGCCAACTAAATAGTGCTCTAAGAGACGACAGAGAACGAGGCACTTACAAATTAATATTAATTTCTATAATTATAAGTGCCACCTAGTAACAAACCATCAGCACATCAGTTATTAGTGTATCATTTTTTCATAACGCCCCAAAACTTCAAAAATTTATATCTTAAAATCAAAGTTATATATTCATTGGCGTAGCTAGGGATTTTGTCTAGAGGGGGCAACCGTCCAGCTGAACTAACCACTCATTTAATGATTACACATCACTTATATTAATGCAGTTAATTCACTCTTCTTTTTATCATATGGCCTCTTTCCTTACTTCGTAGTAAAGTTGAAAATCCCCTAGGGCAGCTAAATTAATACTAGCTTTCGCGTTAGCTTACAACCGTCTCCAGACCCTTGTGTATATCTATACTAAAATTCATCGAAAATAGTTCTAGGCATTAAATCACTTCCGCGTTTGTAATATTAATGGGTTTATAAACACAAAAGAGATTCTGGGAAGTGTGTCTGTCTATTTATTACCCTTAAATGGATCTAGATAAAGTTGATTTAGATAAAATTTAGAAAATGTAATAGTATCCTCAGAGAAATACTTTTAATCGTGGGAAAATATCTTATTTGGTCTAATCAACAAGAGCCATTTTAATAAAAATTCTTCGAACTTGCCGAAAATTATGATTTAACGCTCAGTCAATTCAGAATGACATCTAAAAACCCTTTGTAAAATTTGAAATGAGGGCAATAAAATTACAAAAGTTATTCTAATTTAGTAAAACAAAATTGAGTTTAGTGTTTTGGAAATATCTCAGAAACTGTTGCAAATATAGACAATCCAAAAAGACCCTTAAAAGCAGAAAACTTCCTAAAACAAATTTTACCTTGCGAACTGTACCACCAATATTTATAATTTTAATTTCAAGCCAATAATAGCGCAAACAACGGGGACTGTTGCGTCCAGGCGTGCCGCGTCACAGCAATAAAGGAAATTAATTTAGCTTATTAAATATCGACATTAAGAAACAAAAATATCAGGCACTATTAGTATACATGATTAAACAATAATCCCAATTTTTATATTAATTATGCTTTGATAATTAACAAATTTTTCACAATGGAATTTTAACACAAAACCTCGACAAATATGGAACTAACATCTAAGGATTTTTTTCACTTCTCACAGATGGTCTTAAAAGGCATCACAGTGGCATCCTGTGTAAAAATTGAAAAAAATTATTTCCCACTTTTTATATACAATCTACTGAATTAAAAATTAAAAATGTCAGTAATACACTCAAAGAAATATTTTTTAAGAAACATACTTCATTCTATTTTCTCATCATTAAATGCTACCTACCAATATTTGTTTTTTTTTTTTTCTCCAATAGTTAATAAAATTGTTATAAATAAATGCATTGTTTATAAGAGATTCATTTTTTGCTATTTGAAAGATCACGAAATATTATATTTTCCGGGGAAAAAATCATTTCTTAAATTTTTATTTTTTTATTTAATAAACAATTTGTTATAAACTTTTATATTAACTTTTTGCTTCCATTTACAAGAATATTGGATTTTTATTTTGCGACTTTCAAATTTAAATGTTTCAAATTGAAATGTCATTAACTGTAACAATAGCGACACAAATGGTTGGTGTTTACTTTACATGTTGTGCGATAGTTAATAATTAATATTTTCAATAAATAAAGTAAACTAGATATCAAAAATCCCTTACATGGTATTATCTAGTTCGCACATTAAGAAAACACAAATCTGCTTTTCTATGGCAAACAAATAATTTGACACACTTAATCTCAAATAATTGCAAACGGCAGCAGGGGCACTGCTGTCGTGCACATAAGCAAATATGTAATAGCATATCTATCTGTAAGCTGCGGGAGACGAGAAGCGATTTTGATATTGTTGATAATGGATGAATTAGTTACACGGACATTGGTATTGAATCTTATATTAAAAACGAAAAAATAGTAAATAATTCTACAATACTATCGATTTTTTTAGAGTGGGCACAGAAGTTTCTAGGGTGGGCACCGCACACCTTTGGCCCTCCCTAGCAACGCCTATGTATATATATTGACAAATTTTGTGCAAAATACTTTTTAAACGGTCATGTTAGTTACGAAATAGCTTTATAATAGAGAATTAAATAAACATTCAATCTATTGTCTACCTAATCTAACCATGAGGCTAACGCGCAAATCCTGAAACACTGATCTAAATCGATATTTGCTTAACTTATGATTAAATAAAATCTTTCTATGTACAAATGCTGGTTAAACGAATCGTCAATCAGTTGACTAACACAGTGTTCATCTTGATCGAATATTAAAAAACTGCCCAAGAGCATGTTGGCCCATGCTCATTATAGGTTTCCGAAGACATTATTACAAAGAAACGCACTACTGATGAAAAAAGTACGTTGTTACACTTTTTCCATCTTTCACACACTGAATAGTTATAAGCCACTTTTAGTCGCCTATGACTAGATAAACAAATAGGTATGTCGAGTATTACTATCAAACTAGTGTTAACTAAAATGCATCAACAAAAGAGCGTATCTTCATGGCACTTACGTCCTTTGTTGAAAGTGCAGATTTTGTCAATAACTCGAAAAGAGGTATAATCGACCATGTTTATAATGAATTTCTTTGAGTATTTATTAAACGATACCTTCTTTACTTTATTTTTTCATATCTTAGGGACATACGGTTTAAAAAATGGAGGAGAGGGGACGCCATTTCTGCAACTTTCGAAACGATTATTTCCGAAATTATTAATTTAATTAGAAAAATGGCTTACAAACCTTAAAATATTTTTAGAAGAACTCTCGAAATATGTGCCATCAATTGATGTGTGCTAAAAAACCTTCTTTAAGGCTCTGTTACACGTACGCTGTGCCCCCCTAGAAATATTTCTTTTTGTTACTTAACTGTCTAACTAAGTAGTAGCTTTACAAGACATCTACACTATAAATTTCTTCAATATACGCGTTGTACTTTTAAATAAAAGCCTGTGACATACGGACGGACGGACGTAGATGACGAAACTACAAGGGTTCCGTTTTTGCCTTTTTGGCTCGGAACCCAAAAAAGACCGTAAATGAAGGTTAGTACGCTGATTAGAACCATTTCTGATATCAAATTTCAAGTTAGTTAATCGCTCCTTTGTGGTTGATTAAACAGTGATCAATGCGTTTTTAGAAAAAAAGTATCCTAGTATAAAAGTATTCCTAGTAATATATTGCATATAATAAGACTAGGAAGTATCTATTTTGCCTATCACACGTAGTCTATGATAATATAGACAACGTTCAATTTTAAAAATAACCGACAATATCGCTGTACAAATATCTTAAATAGAAAAATAAAACAATTTGAATTATACTTTAGTATATAAGCGGTTTATACTACCTATACTGTCATCATGTATTATATACTTGTAATATAATAATAAAGCATAAAAACAAAATTACTATTCTGTTTTTATGCTTTAGCAGGTTAATCATCACCGGTTTGTCATATTTATCTTCTATTGAAGATGAAAACAAATGATTATCTGTAAGCAAGTGTACAGTTAGGAGTAAAATAAATCCAAGGGATTATTACAATAATGCTTAAATATTGTACAAAGTTTTGTAGCACAAAAAAAAATTCATTACACCATCGAGGTATTAAATTGCATCACATTAAGAATCTCCAGGTGGAAGAAGAACAGGAGTTACTACGAAAACTTTTTCTCAAGAAATTAGTTTTTAGTTTAGTTTTGCCTCGTATTACTTTCCTCTATCTAACTATCATACTAAGCATATACAAGCATAAGAGCAATCCTTGCATGTGCACAGTAATCGAATAATAAATGAAAGATAAAGAAAAAACTGTCAATGGCAAATCACCGCGCATCAATGATTTATCAGCTAATTTCCATTTAATCAGTGCTTCGGCACCCGATTAAAATTAATAGTTAATCAACTGTCTGTTAAACAAAGACGTGATGAATGTTGGGCGTTAGTAAATAATCTCCTTAAGACATTCCACCTATATTAACGCTTATCGGTCAAATAAGTTGTATTCATTCAAAGTTCGCTTATCCCGTTAAAAATTATACACAAAAACAAAAATCCCCAGTTAGTAGGTCAATAAGTAGAGGCCAGACGAGGAAGTGCAGTAACAAAACAGAAAGCGTGAGTATGACGGGCGCAAAACAATACCACAACTGTTACTTTCGCATAGTAAAAAAAAATATATGGGAAGCGCGCACCGAATCCGCGTGACGAGAGTTCTGTACCAAAACTCGTAAAAACTATGGCGTCCACACGAAAAATGTATTATTTCATTAAGTGTATGGCAGTACTATAGTTTTAAATTCAAATTAAAAATATCTTTATTTCATAGGTAATTACGTAACACTTGAAATATATAATCGTATTTTATAAAAGTGCTGCTTGTTCAGAGACGACGGCTTTCCGACAACAAGAACGAGCAAGGAACTGGTCAGTTTGAAAAATATGCCAGTTAAATAAATCTTAATACAGGAGACATGGGATGTCATTAGAGTTTTAACATGTATGTATTTCTATTTGTGCATGTTGTGTGTGTGTGCGTGTACAATATAACGCGGGGCTTGTCAGCACGATAGCGTCTACAATTCTTTAGATATTCTAATAAAACATGCATGTTCTATGAATAATTATTAAAGTTGATTTCAGATTTGATACAAATCGGTCAACTCGTTTAGAAATTACAGCATTTTAAAATTTTGAACATCTAAATATTACATATTTCGTATGAATTACATATGAAAATAGAATCTACTTTCATTTCGGCTGCTGGCCTTTTTTTGTGTAATAATGTTTCCATTTTGATCCTAGTAAATGTTAGGATTCACACTACCACAACAAACGAACGGGCATTGTAGGTTTAGTGACACGGAATATAAATTGCTCATTACAACCAAAAGCTTGAATAACGTAACAAATTTGTATCAGTTCATACAACGAATTACTCAGATATAGTAACGTTTTTAATCAGGCTAAATTCAAATATGGTTAGAAGTAATATATTTCAGTGAATGGAGGTTCGTTTCAAAATTTCAAATACGGAACCTAACAAGACAAAACATGACTCTGTAACGGATGTGTTTAAGAAATGCATAAAATGCATTTGCAACAATCGTCAGCTATATAAAAGTGTTTGTTATTCGAGTGAATTTCACGCGCCGACGCTAAATTTTTGGTGTGGTTTTGTATTACGTCAGCGCTGTCTCGTTTACGTGATTTCACTTTTTTTTAGTATTAAATATAAACTCCGATGCAAATAAATTGTGAACCAACGTGGGAAATTTTCTTGCTTTTTATTATTTGTTGAGACTACAAACAAAATAATAATGTAATTATTGAAAAATAATTAAAGTGTAAAAATGAACCTCTTAGAAATAATCTCTTATTAAAATATGGACTAAAACGAATACAAGAAAATAGAGTCACTTTTGCATAAAGGCTT